>CAJRST010033334.1:21246896-21267627 GCA_907169785.1 Menidia menidia
TGGACCTACATTACTGTGACATTAACATTGTTCATTTTGTGTTTGCTATCAATGAGCTCGCCCTCTTGAACCGATAAATTGGATTAGAATAGGTTAGTGGGGACTGAAAAGCAGACCAAATTCATCTAGACAAGCCCTTTGATCTAATGTATGTAATTTGTTGTCCACACATATTATTTCTGTCCGTCCATGTCTGTGTGAGTGTCCACATGTGGACTGTGTTGCATACTTCACAAGCGTGTGTGTTGTGAAAGTGTTAAAGAAAAAACAGTGTTACTTTATGGCATGCACTGGCCTTCCTTCTACTCCGCAAGGGAGCGTGTCACTTCACATTAGTGTTGGAGCACCAGCAATCGTCATTCCATGCCTCCTACTAATTGTAGGCACAGCTGGGTCTCAGCAGGATAGTCTCTCTCTCTCTCTCTCTCTCTCTCACTCTCTCACTTCCCCCCTCCTTCTCTCTCTCCATCTCACTTTTTCTCTCTCACTGTGTCTCTTACACATAGAAAACACACAGTTTATATACTTGGCATGAATTAAATTAAGGTATCTTTCTTTTCAATTTACATGAGTGGTTATCAACAATGAATGAGAACAATAATTAATTTCAGACATGGCATTTACGTGTTTTTATTAATTTAGGTATGCCCCTTACTTTGCATTTGACACATCAAGGACAAAGAGCCAAATACAATCTGCACAGTGCTGTGTATGCAGTACAGTTCAGCGAAGAGTGTGAGGACCTCTGTGTAGGAGGGATCAAACAGCAGCTTGATAATCGTCTGGCAAAGCACTTCAGGCCAAAACTCAGCCGTCCATCTTAAGGACAAAGAACACAAGAAGAGACAGTATTGTACACAATCTGGACAGCAGTTACAGAACCTGAAAAATGTCAACAGGGTGGCAATAACGGATCTGTGGTCATTTAGGTGTGCCTCTACCCTTTATTATTGCAGATAAAGTAATAAAGAGGCCTACATCATACACATGTATTTTTGGGTTTCCTGCTGAAACTGAACTGAGTATTTCACTTTATCTCCAAACTCTGTTTAAACCACCTTGGGTTTAAATTGAAGCTAACACTGTGATAATAAATCAGAGATGGATGCATGGCAATAGCTGCCATTGTGTAACTATCCCAGTAACTATTTGGAAATGTTTTATTATAAAATAATATAAATCTTCCACAGAGGGTCACAAATTAAATGCAACCATGAACCAAAATGGTGATATTACCTGTGCAAAGATTGGTGCTGCTGGACTTAAGCAAAGTTAATTTAATGGAGAGTAAAGAGACCAAACATGTGTGGTATAATTATTATTCTTATCTTTTTATTTAATTAATAAAAATATTCCAAAAACATTTCCACATTTATAGTTGCCCTACATACATTTTACCATATAAATGTGTCCATGGGCTGGAGTCTATCCCAGCTGTCATTTGGAGACCTGGACACGTTGCCAGTCCATAAATGGAGTACAAAAATACAAGGGAGAGACAACCATGCAGACTCACTCCTATGTGCAATTTACACTCACCGGTTAACCTAACATGCATGTTTTTGGGAAATAGCCAAAGTATCCAGAAAGAACTTATATGACACATGTGAACATGCAAACACAGAAACTGCGAACCCTCATGTTGTGGGGCACCAGATCTAAGCACCACACCACCAGGTTACAATCATTTCAAATAAGTCTTATTGACATCCTGCTAAACCCGAACAAAGGTAATCTCTAGCCACTTCAAATATACTGTTAATTTCAAGCCTATTTAAGTCAAAATAATTACAATACAATGGTAATCCTTTAAAATCCAATTAATTAAATTCCAAATTAGTCTAATTCATTCAGACTTAATTGAAAAATTAAACCAACATATTTGACCGAATATTCACTTTGATACCGTCCTCCATTCTGATTGTGCACAAGGTAATAAATGTATAATGTTGTTACAACTAGTTTGCTGAGGGAAAAGGGATGTAACACAAACCAGATGTTCTTGGTAATTGCAAAAAGTTATTTATCAACTAAAGGAAAGATTCAACCAATGAACACAAATTGCAGCAATCAAGTGCCAAAAATAGTAACAAAACAGAACACAAAGCCAACTGCACTTAAACCAGAGGATCCAAAGCAGTACAAACAACCACACAAAACCAAACAGGATTTATTCTAACAGTCCAAATTCAATTTAAGTGCCATAACACAGTTCCAAAACAAAACAAAACAAAGGTGTACACACACAAATGCTCCACAGGTTCTTGGCTCCTGGCTCCTTAAATCTAGCGTGTGGCCCCTCTTGATTGGTGGAAAGGCGATCTTGCAGGTGGATGGCATCAGTTTGTTACTCCAGGAACCCTGCTGTAGTCAGGCCTCATGAAATAGAGAGGAAGTCACTCCCTCCTCACCGAATACGGCAGTGGCCATAACATATTTATTTAAATGTGTGCAAAAAATGAGGGACTTGAGAACGGTACAAATAAATGTCTTATATCATTAACACACAACACTAAATAATACTTCAATCAAAATTCATTCCTCAAATTAAAATGATTTTGTAAACAAATGACGAAATTCTATAGGAAAAATATAACAGTAATAAATACACACTTGTATTAATACAGAAAAATAAATGAGAAACATAGTTGGTAATTTGGCTACATTCACACTGCAGTCCTTCATGCTCAATTAGGATTTTTTTGTGAAATCTGATTTTTTATTTTTTTTGCATTGTCATTCACATTTCCAATTATATGTGACTTGTGATACGTACAGTATGTGATATCCAGTGTGAACAAAACATCACAAACCAAACAGTGTCCCACATGCACAAAGGAGGACATGATAACTTGACATGCTGCAATCTTGTTTATAACATTTATACCCACACTCGACCGTTTTTCTGGAAATGCTACCCAAAATCGTCCCGTTACGATAATACTCCTCAAGTTTGGCCTGGATAGAACTATTCCCCCAACTATTAATCAAGTCAGAAACCTTGCTTTCTCTTCCCTGACTGTTCTCTGCATTAGCTTCCACCATGGTTGCTGTTTTTCCCCGTGCAGCAGGACACAGAATTGTTGACTATCAATGACATGCAGAAGAATGCGACCAGGCTGTACAGACACAGGTCTCATTTAATCTGTAAGCGAATCTGAAAGTGTCCCACATGTGTCGTAAAAGTTGTAATAATGTCAGACATAGCTCAGTGTTTGCAGGCCACCTCTTCATAAAATGGGCAGATGGCACGTCCACGGCCACCTTGTTCGTTTGAGTCTCTAGTGTCGTTATATGTGGCCCAGAAGCTCTTTTTTTTTTTCCTTTGCCATTGGAGCCAGGAGGGCTTATGCCTACGCTTAGACGTTTCTTAGGAAATACTAACAAAAATTGCTTGTTTGCGATAAGACCCACTGAGGCTTGCCTTGAAAGAGCTATGTCCCAAAATACTGATTAAGTCTGAAACCTTGCTTTCTCTGATGCAATATCAGGTAAATTCACCTAAACTTTGAAATCCAGAACATATAAAGAACCAAATCAGGTTTTTTTCTGTATTTGTTTTTGTTTAGAAGCTGTGCTGCTCAAGTGGATGCTCAGCATTTCACCTAAAAAGTGTCATTAGTTGAACATTATTGTGTTCCACTATCCCTCATCATCCATCATCATTCCTGTCCAATTGTCATGTTAAGACCTTCTTTATAAGCAAATGTGCTCTAGTCAGAGGTACACATAACTGGAATGCAGGTGTGCATGGAACTTGTCCACACCAAAGGGTGTCCGAAAAAAGTATTTCTTTGGATCCGGCTCCATTTTGTGTTTCTTAGTAGGTGACTTAACGCTAAAAAAGCTGCTTAATGTCTGTTGCTTTTGCTGGTGTTGATAACGAGATGGTCAGGTACGCTTTGCGTATGCTCAAATGTTACCCTTTCCTACTTGACCATCACGTTAGCAACACCAGTATCTCATCCAACGTTACACATGTTGCCTGTCAACTACTGTCAAAAAGCATATTTACTACATAATTTATTTTGTGCTGCGTTACTGTTTCTGATAAGAAAGATATTGCACTGGCATAGAAAGTAAATATCTAAACTTTTACTTTCTCTGGTGAGGTTGTTGACAAGGTTTGAAATCTTGAGAAAACAAAATGGTTGCGTCTGCTATTGTGTGACTGCATCACGCAGACATTGCCAGGTCGGTAGCCCAGGGAAGGATCCACCAGAACAAGCTGGAACAAAGCGGACCCAAAGGCGAGGTTTGGTGCAGAAAGAAGTCAGAAAGGTGGAGGAGGACAGCCGGCATGTCCAGGCTGTAGCCATGACCAAACCAGGCAGCTGGACTAGATGGGAGGGTGCAAGAGAGAGGGCTCTAACTCGGCAGGACATCTGGAGCGTGGAAGGCCACCGCATCAAGTTCCTTTTATGCTCTGTTTATGACGTCCTACCTACCCCCTCAAACCTCCACACCTGGGGAACGGTCACGCCTGAGCTGCAGGCTCTGTGGAAGGACGGCTAACCTAGAGCACGTCCTCTCCTCATGCCACTCAAGCTTAGCGGATGGCAAGTTCCGGTGGCGTCAGGACCAGATCCTTGCTCAATTGGCGGACGGCATCGAGCAGGCAAGGAAAAGGGCAAAACAGATGTCCAAAGGGCCTCGTTTCATACATTTTAGCAGGGCAGGAGAAAGTGGAGCAGCAGGAGGGAGGAGCAAGGGGGTCCTGGCCACGGCAAATGACTGGGAGATGCAGGCAGACCTAAAAAACCAGCTCAGATTCCCTGAGGAGATAGCCCACACTAGCCTGAGAGCAGACATTGTTCTGTGGTCTAAAGGTACCAAACAGGTGGGGCACATCGAGCTGACTAGCCCCTGGGAAGAGAGGATGGAGGAGGCCTATGAGCGCAAGCTCAATTAATACCAAGCCCTCATCCTAGAGAGAAAGCAAAATGGATGGAAACCTGGAATCTCCCAGTGGAGGTGGGCTGCCGAGGCTTTGCTTGGACGGCTGGGAATTGAAGGGCTGGCCAGGAAGCGGCTTGTAGCCAACGCCACCATGCGGGCGGAGCAGGCCTCTGGGTGGATGTGGATGCAGCGGGGGGGGCGGGGGCAGAGCCGGAGCACTGAGTGAACCAAGAACTCAAGACAGAGTTGGGTGGCATTCAGTGGGGGTGGGTCCAGGATGTTTTTAACTGCCCATGCCTTTGGAAACCCAAATAAAAAGGCACTTTTTAGTCTGCCATGAGCTTCATGAGCTTTCATAGTGATCCGTTGGAACTGGCAATTGCATTACTTTACCCAACATAGAAGAAAGGTCAGACCTTTGTTGCTATTAATAAAGCTCATTTGATTCACTTTTATTCCTCGCACATTAAACACACTTTCCCAAGCTTTTCATTGTAAGCTTATTGTATTCATATTCACCAATCCCTGAATATCTACTACTTTTAGAAGTTCTTCTCCTCATCAATGGTTTGATCCAGGAGATGTGTATCAAAATTCAAACATAGAAAATAACTATTTTCTGAAAGTATCTGTAAAATGTACTAATACCCTCTCACTAGGCGTGGGACAGGTGAACTCTAATCATCTTTCTATTTAAAGGGAAGAGTGACTTGGGAGGAGAAAATGTAGAGGGATGCAGTTTTTGTAGCTTTGCAACACTTAAACAAGTACTGCTGTGGTGGAACCCAATCTCCCCCAAACCCCCCTGCTCTCCAAGCACAATGTAAAGATTTGGGTGTGAATGCAGGCAAGGTGTCTGTGTGTGGGTGTGGTTGGGGTGGTAGCTACTAGCTGGTGTCAGATGGGGGCAGGAGGTCGCTCTATTTCCAAGCTCTCACTAATAGGGGGTGGACTGGCAGATGTAGATGTGTGTATGTGTGAGTGTGTGTCTGTGATATTGCACATGGTGCGCATATCGCCTGTGTATAGGTAGGGGTTCAACAGTATGTTGTGAAGTGAAAAATACACTAATACACTCACACAGAATACCCAGCTGAAAAAAGGAAGCTTCCATCAGATGGAGCTTGTTAGAATGTCACAGATTTGATCCCTGTCGGGTTATGGCATTATGTATTCAGAGCCATGTTACGCTTGTTTTGGCTGTCAGCAAGTGCCAGCCTCCTGCTGATCTTCATGCAGCCGATAAAATAGAGCTTGGGTAAATTTGTCTGTTCTGATTATTTTCTTTTGTTTGTCCCCGCCAGGAGGAACAAAGCATGAGGGGACACTGTTCATTTGACAAGCTCAGCAAGTGTCAAAATGACTTGTTAACATGTGGATGCCTCACTATCTCAATACTTTAAGAGAACCAACATATGAGGGTCATTAAAAAGACTATTTACAGACGTTTTAGTGATAAAATATACTATTCCAAGCATTTTCTGTAAGTTTTTTCTTCTTAATTTCTGAAAGACAGTACTTAAAAGTACAGTGCCTGATTAAGGTTTGCTTGGTAGAATTCAGGATTCACCTCAAGCATGTTATGCTACAAATGATAGGCAATTTAAGCAGGTAAACCTAATCATTCAAGTCATAACCATATCGTGTGAAAATGTCCAGTGCATACTCCAGCAGAGTGATTTTAAAAGATGTAAATATGTTATAGAGATAGGTAGGTCCATTCTGTCTCCTGGGGGGCTCCCTCATTTAGACTCCTCTGTTATAATCACAGAGACAGCAACCATTCTGGACAATGTAGAGTTTTCTGAACCCCATCAGTGGCTGTGCTGGCCAGGCCTGAAAAAAACTTATCACAGTCATAATAGATGACAGTAAGACCTCATTTAAAAATAAAGTGTGAGAATTGAAGTGAAAATATTTCTATTCAGTGTTAGAAAATGAAAAACTCTAATTTGATTCTCTGGGAATGAACTATTGGAACTAACTTATCCAGGCGGTACCCCATACCTATCCCATCCTAATATTTCACACCAGGATTTGGTGTGCTTTCCTTTCACTGCACACCTGAGAGAAATCCAAAGTGCCTGGACAACGTCACAATGCTAGATGATCTGGTGCACTATTGCCCACAAAGAACCCTAAGTTGGAAAATGCTCAGGGTTAGGGTTAACTTGTCTCGCTGACCAGGAACAAAAATGGAAAGTCATCCGCCTTGGCTGGTTCGTTCACAACAGAGAAAGTGAAGTTATAAAACACGCCTAACAGCACCATGACCAATACAAAAACAAAGTGAGTAAAAACTCTTTAAATGTGATAACCGTCTGACTCATCTTGCTGAGTCTCCTGGGAGATGAAAGATGAATTACACTTGGGATGATGCCTTAAAAAGAATAGCTACTGAATAAGCGGTCCCATCTGCATAGATAGAGCATCGTACGTGAAACAGATACAGTCTCTTAACTTGCTGTTGTAACAAATAGATGTTCAACCATGTAGGTCTCAACCAAGTGAAGTATATTCTATTCCTGCTTATTTTTTTCATTCTTGAAGGAGGATGAAATGATCAATGGTGGCAAAGACAACAGTTAAGTGCAAGAGTATCAGTATGGAACAGTCTGTTGAATTCATTGCTCCAAAATATCAAATCATGAAGAATGCTATAAAACCTGATTATAAGTTGTAAAGGGGATTCAAACTAGACTGCTGTACATTGTTCAATGTCCTCACAGTGAGCCTATATACTGAGTATTGACACCCAGCTAAACTATTTTTCATCTCAAATCTGCAAGGAACAGCTCCAGTATTTGGCAGATTTATTCAGAAAAAGTCTGAAACTAAAAACAGAAACTGAATACCTATTTTAAAATACAGCAAGAGGGTTGATGGTTCATGTCCCGGCGGGAACTGGGACTTTTTTGTGTGTTCTCCCTGTGTCTAGGTGGGTCATGGTCGGGTACCCCAGTGTCCTCTCAGTGTCCAATAAAGTGTCTGTTAGGTTAACTGGACACTCCAAATGACCCACTGGAGTGAACGTGAGTGTGTGTGGCCCTGTGATGGACTGGTGACCTGTCCAGGGTGACCCCGCCTCTCACCTGTAGTCAGCTGGGATAGGCTCCAGCCTCCCCCCCCCCCCCCCCGCCCAAGACCCCGTTAGGCAATAAACGGAACAGGAGATGGACAGCTGGACCGCTCCATGGCTAGGATAGCAGAACAGAGGGCAATGTGAACTCTGACACAGGAGCCAACTTGGCTTTTCTGTAGGCCTACCGCCACATGGTCATCTGCTCTGTCACTGTCAGATAAGCCTCTGCAACTACAGCTTTCACTGAGCGGAGCCAGGCCGAGTACGGGGGGGGGCATTTCCACACCGCGCATATCAAGGCTCGCTTCATTTAGGGAGGAGCTGAGAATGATGACGTCCGAAGCCTCGCTGAACCACGTGACTGTTTCCGGAAATGGTTTTGCAGGGTTTTGACAGCAATATAACGCCCTCAGACTTCATTCAAAATGTGGGTATTTCATAGAATCATAACATTTTGCACAGAATGTGACCAAAAAGAAATAAATAATCACCATTATTTGGATGGTGATCTGTCCCACGATAAATTAACCGAGAAGTTACCTGGTTTTAAATGTTTTATTCTAAATTAGGACTCCTAGCAGAGCAAACTGCTGTAAAAAATCTTAAGAAGTCGCCATCAGTTGCTGGAAGTGCTGTTTTCTCAGCTTTGATGAGTGGACATGCAGCATTAGCAGTTAGCACAGATCAATGCTCTCATTGGACAACATGGGCCGTAACCATGCCAACTCAACATCTCAGGTGCATTTGAACTTCTTCTGTTTTAAATGCCTAAGACCACATAAGATGATGCAAACTCCTTTACTGTTTCCTTTATGTCTGCAGTCTGTCTAAATGCTGTAGAGAGACTCTAAAGCTGTTTCTTCAGCCATAAGAAAAGTACATGAAATTCCTGTGTGTCATCGGGGCTCCAAGCTATATCTTATATAAAATATAAGATATTTTATCTGTCAGATCTCACATTTTCATGGTTATCAGTGTAAAGATTTCTCCTTTTGTTCTGCAACTTGGACGGTTGCAAAATCCTTTTACTGGATGATTAGTTATATGAATTAGAAAGACATTAGAAACATTTTTGTACTCACAGACCTGTGGCTATGTAAGTGCAGAAAATATGTATTTGTATATACTCAGAAATGACAACTGTCTGATTTAATGTCAGTGATCAAAAGTACATACACTCATTGCAGTCCACTTGTCAAGAGAAATTAGGCGTTAATGGAAATATTATAAAAATGAGTATTGTGTAACACTGAAGTACTCATCTACATAGGGTGTATTCACATTTGTATGCTCTAAAGTAAAGAAAAAGCAAACTAAAATGGCTTCTAGAAAGGCTGTGTGGTTTGGTGCAAAGGCTTAAGAAAACAGGAGAATGAAGGAGTGGATGTAAGGGGGAGCAGCCAGTGAGGGCTCAGTCACTCCAGGCCTGGCCTCTCAGCGGGGGGGTGTGCTCGGGGCGAGATCACAGGCCTGCTGCCACACTGAAGTCTTCACAGGCACACAGTGACAGAGAGGAGGCTGCTGGCACCAGGTCGCATTACTGATTCACCAAAGCACCGCCTCAACATAGCTTTTGACATCCATGCTCCACTGACCACGCTTGACCTCTCCTTTTATTGTCATATGGTTTCAGTAAGCCTTCAACAGAGATCACATTATGGTACGTGTTTACTGTTTGTTTTGGAAAGAGACAAAGTTACACATGAAATAGTGGCAGAATGAGAATCATGGTAATGTATACAAGCTGATATCTTGAGAAACAATTTACAACCTGGGTATATACAGTGTATCTCTTACATTACTGGACCCACAAACTAAACGTACCTTATGGAAGCCTCTGAAAATGTCACCTCAATGCTGGAGTTAATTTGTCAATAAACTTGAACATGGAAGTGAAGTCACATAAACATTATCTTTTTCTAGATTCAATTCTTACTGAAAATGAGTTATTGTAGTCTCTATTTGCTTTGTTTGTGTTTATGTATTTAGCAGACTATATTATCCAAAGCAACTTACAATGCAGATACAACATTAGAGTTAACATCAACCTATCAATAAGCGACATATAAGGAAATGACTAGTCAGATTGTATAAGAGGCAGCAGAGCAGAGGAGACGGTGCAGACACAGAAGTAAGGAAAATGCAGCAGAGAGGGAGGAGAGGAACAGGGTAAGGGTAGGAGATGCTGGGTGAGGAACCTGTTCTTGTAGCACTTGGTAGGTCATTCTTCCACTGTCAAACAACACAATGACCCTTACTAGATAGTTTCCTAGTCACGATTTAAACCTACGACTGGTCACAAAGACGGCACTTTTTACACCACGCATACCCAGCTACAAGCCATTCCTGATCCTGGAAAGACAATGAATGGAAAAAATGATAGACTGCTTTTAAGCTGGTTTTCCATTTAAACCTTATTGTTTTTGGGGGAGGTGAAACAAAATGACAATATTGTTTAATAGAATAAATTAATAAAATGCTAAATGTTTTTTTCATCTCAAACAATATATTAACTGGCAGGAATGCTGTGTGACCAACTCTGGACAAGGTGAGACCTCGATGGACAGTGGCTCTCCATTTAAACATTTTTAGTGGTGGAGACGCTGGAGTTGTATGTTTCATTTTTATTGTTTCATGATCCTTGGATTTTATATTTCACTTGCTGGTTACTCCTGGTTAATTAGAGCTCTGGGGTATTCTTTTGATTTTCTCAGTGTCATGATTGCTGACAGCCCTCTACATTTGTTATTAGCAACTATTAATAGATTAAAGTCTCGAAATACAGTTGTTTATATCTAATTGAAGATTTAATGACAATATAAAGCACAATTGACTTATGTCAGAAGCTATAAAGTCAAATCAAATATCAATCATTTAAAAAATATCATTCATACACGTCAATGTGGGACAGATATTATAGATACAGAGCATTTTATTTGAGTTGATATAAACAAATCATCCCTCGTTTTAACCTGATCTTTAGAAACCCAGAAACTCTTAAAGTCTTTGTTAACCAAAACTGGACACCCAGACAGGGATTTGAACATCTTGCCGTTCATGGTCTGTATGTTTTCAACTTGCTATTCGCGTCAATATATATCTGAGCAAAACGTGCACACGTGAGACACCAGAAACCTCCAGGTAGCACATGGCTGGACGTCTCCATTCCTGGAGCTCTTTGGTTGGCGTATGCCTCACCGAGCACATGAGCACAGTCGTCATCCTGTCTCCTCACCTTCTCAGGAACCCAGCTGCCATTTTGTGTCAGTGTCCTCCCCTTTTCTCTAATACTCATATCCACACACACACATATACACACAGGCACACAGACATACAGACTAATGGTATTTTCTTTGCTTTTTTATTTTGTACATAGCATTCGTTTGTTAGGAAATAGTGTTCTTAGTGATTTAATCATGGGGACAATTTGAATGATTACTTTGCACTATTTTAAAATAAAGGTTCTTGTGATGATTGTGCATGTTTGATCGGGTGTGCATGTCCATGCTGACATTCACAACCTTAATCTAAGCTTTGTCATTGTTCTTGCCACTAAACCTTAGTTAAAGCAACTTTAAGTGCTTCAGAAAAAGGAGGCCCTATGTTTAACTGTGTGGCACTTTTGCCCAGTGTTCTCTAACGCTACAGACATTGACAAATGTGCCATCCTTGAAAATAAATCATAGAAAATGGTCCCATGTCTACTCAAGTTCCAGTCTGTGGTGTGCGTTTCTTGTGTTTTCCAGAGAGATTGTGGTCACTTGTTTCAGTCCTGTTGGAGTTAGTGCCCAGCTTACTCTGGTCATTTATAGGTGGACTCAGCTTTATGCTGCCTTCAATTGGTCAGCTTGGAAGTGCTTTGTGTACTACAAGAGAGAGCCAGAAAATGATAGGACCATTGTCAGGCCTTGGCCTTTAAGGCTGTGAGAGCAGGTTGAAGTGAAGTTAGCAGGTCTTTGTTTCAGTGGGGGAGGGCTGCTGGACAGGGGCTGGTAGGCCTTCATAGGTCTTGCAGGAAAGAGTGTGTTACCTTTGTTCTCAGAAATCTAGCCAGAAAGAGAGAGTGGACAAGAACGCTGAGTGGTTTTTATTGGCTATTTAGAAAAAAGTGCCAGGAACTTTCAGAGTAAAATCCAGTTTCCTCCCACTTCTGAATGATTGCAGTCCTGTGCTTTCTTCACACCTTTCCGAAGCTGACTTGGAAAAGACACATGCACATGCCACCTTGATTGCCTTGTCTCTTTTTCTTAATGTCTAGCAACATATGACGTGCTTTTAATATTTTATCCAAATAACAATAGCACGAACACCAGGGGCACCAGAAGGAAAGAAACATCTCATAATTCAATTGAGACACATGTAACTGAGGTGGAGGCAAACTATTTTATTTAGTGGTCATTCCTCCGATTTAAGTAGAAAAAGAAAACTGTGTAGCTAAAGCGGTCAAATCAGCAGTCTCAAAACATCACACCACAGCAGAATAAAGAAAATAAATGTTTACATAATAGTTAGTATAAAAACAAGTGTTACAGCCACAGGAGTAGGTCCAGGGATTTGGGAGCTAATCCCAGCGGGAAGCGAACGGCATCCATCATTAGCTAAAATACACTTTGCACTTTCCTTGTTCAACTCATGATTAATTCTAACAGGAGGGCTGTAGTATTGGGAACTGACAGCAAAAAGGATGCAGGATACCAGAGAGATCCAGAAATATTCTTCCTGGTCTCTTTAATCCTCATCCTGGTATATCAACATGGTCCCTGAACAAGTTCTCTTTGAATTCTTGTGTAGATGCATCTAAAGAAATGTCTCATCACTCATTCCATGAAGTAAAACTCATACATGATATAGATTCATTACACATTGGGTAAAATATTTGCCGCCTCTGCTACTTGGCATTTTGAGGATTATGGCATACACTCAATGAAAACCCCAAATTTAGAGTCTCAAAAAATGTTGGAAATTCATATTGTATGACACCATGAGTTCTTTTAACAATATTTTTATCATCCCATTATTTTTTCCTAATTAAAACACTTCATATATCTTCCCATTTCTGTTCAACTGATCTTTCCAAATCCGCTGTGATTTTAAAAAGATGACCGAATGCATCTCAGAAGAACCCCCCATTTTCCCTCCACTTCACCTATCCCAATCTTTGTTTTTCTTCCTTTCTCTGTCCCGACAAATTTCAGGCATCAAACCCTGTGACTCCGTTCACACATCTAAGCCGTCTACCAGCCATTTCCATCCCCTTCCTACTTCTCAGGTTAAAGCCTTCATCCATTCTGGTCCCCTCTAATAACTGCTACTGCTTTAGAAAAACTAAGTAACGTTGTGCAGACTCCAATAAATATAAACTTCATTCTATCTACAATATCCCATTACCTTTTATCTAAAATTATCTACATTTAGAAAATATCTAAGGTTAATAATCACCTTACTCTCAATAATATGAATTAACAGTTACAGTCTTGCTTTCACACACTGAAGCAGCTCCATTGTGACCCACCAGACCGGACTCCTCACCATCCTCACCCATCACAATCTTCAACGTATGTCCAGCCCTCAACACAATCTGCCCACCTATTATTACTAACAGATTAGCCACCTTTTGATCATTTGACACAGGAACTGGTTTGAATAATATCTTAAAGAATTTACATCCAACTCCAGGTTGCCCCAGAAGTGACATGATAGGAGTGCTCACAGTGACTCAAGATGGGCCGGAATTAAGTTATGTTTAAATACTTAAGGCCGACCACACGAAAAACAAAACTGTGTTAGTCAACTCATGTGTGCCACAAACTGCCACTCACTTGGTGTTGAATTGAGTTATTCCTTGAAAGCATCCAGGGCCCAGCCTGGGGGCCCTTACTGAAAATATCCCCTAGTCAGGATTTTAGCCCCAACGTACTGTTCCAGAAAACCACCATGCTACACAGCTTCCAAATGTTTTTGCTTCGGGACTTGTTGATTGTTTTATGAAATGTTCATTTCTTTTTTCTAATCTAACTTGTCTCATGCTTTGTAAAAATGTTTCAGAATTTGTAATGTTGGTTTGCATATTCAGACCATTATAAAAAGGTCTTATTCATGAAGAAATTGTAGAAATGTTGTACTAAAGTAAATATTTAGATTTTGGCTAAAATGTTTATTGTGCCTAATTTAAAACTATTTTAACTTTTATGTTAAACAATAAAGCAATAGTTTTAATGGGAACCTGTAAGTCTTTTCTCCCTAGACCAAAAAATGGTTTCAACACATCTCATCATACATTTTTGAATAGTTGTTGGGACTCAAGCGTGTTACTCTTTTTTACAATACTTTATTTATTTTTTAGGTTATGGTTGGACAATATTACATTTGACTATTTTTAAAGTATTGCAGAATATGGGCATGTTTTTATTAGCAAAGGATGACATGCAACCATTGGGAGCTTTACAAATTCATTCGGTCTACAATTTCAGAGCAGGCATGACATCGGTCCATTATCCATACCATTTATTTCTAGAAGGATCGTGGAGGGCTAGAGCCCATCCCAGGTGATGGACAAGAAGTAGGAAATGCCCTAGACAGATTGCATGAAAGTTTTAGCCAGTTGTATAACATCGCCAAATACAATAATTGATTCTCTGCATATAGCAATTTTAACATAAAACAGCATTGTTACATATCTTTAGTCTTTATTCAGAAACTTATTCTGCTGCACAGTGGTCCCACATGATACGTAGAGATTTTGGTAGATGACTGTGTCGATAAGAATGTAATAATGTGAACCTGGTAATCACTTACTTCTGAAGAAATGTTGTGTACTAATGACAGTTTTACTTTCTTTTTTTGACAATATCATTCATGATTATGATAGCCAAAATATGTTGTTCTCTTAAACAAGATTCCTCTGATGCTGCATTCATTATTGCTTTTTCTCATGGCCTTTTCCTGGCCATTCCATCAAGACTTGAATAGATCTGAAGACAATAGATATGCAGTATGTCTGACTTCACATGACATGCCGCAGGTGGCATCATTTGGGTATCAATGACTTATATAGAGCTATAACAACCTCTTAGAATAAGCTGTATAAGGATGTAAGAGTATACATATAAGAGTTTCTTTTGGTTTTCCATCCCACTGTTTTTCAAGAATTATATTACCTAACTTTACCTAATGTACCATTACACATGGTACATTTTCACATTCAATTAATTCCAAAGGTTTTTGTTGCTCTACAATACTGCAGTTTCATATGCATTTAATAAAAATCTAAAAATGATATATACATATATATGTATATAATGATTTGTTTGCATGTCTGTTACAGCAATGGTATACCAGCACTATGAACCTTATCGGGACATGGCTGTCTGACCGCATGGACCTGCAGCTGCATGTTTATCAACTGAAGATACTCATCAGGGTTGTCAAAGTGAGATTGCTTATATTTGTGCAAAATATGTGTTATTGTGAGAGCCACAATATTCAACCATTACAAAAAACTCAACTAAACCTCATAGAAAACAATTATTTGATAATATGTTTTTTTCTATTCCTACATTTAACTTTTGTTTATTATTTCATATTTTTTAAATGATTTCATACTCAGTGAATTAATGTTGTGAATATATTTAAATGGTACACAAAAGCTTTAAAAATGACCTGTATCCATGGGGATCCTATATGTTTGAAATATATAGAAACACTTCTCTGTGAAAATGAGAAATGATCCGTCAACATAGGGCAAACCACCAGACTAACAAATGAAGTTAACTGTCCAGTCACAGAAGAACAGACCTTTAGGGACCTACAAGCTAATAAATATCTAAACTTACACATATTATTCTAAATTATTATCTATACTGCTTTCTGCCTCTCATCAAACCAATAAAATAATAATCCGAGGATTGAGAGGATGCTTACAGATCTATCCATAGAATTTTCTGGTTTTATGTATAATGTACCATCCCTGTTAAAACAATACTTTCCCTCTCTTTTTGAATTCCATTGCTAATCTCTTATCAGCAGCAGTATCAGTAGCAGTATCAGTGTTCATTAGCACCATGTCATTTGTCACATAAACCATATATCTAACCTGTGATTCTTTTCTTAAGATCCTTTACCTAATTCTAATTCTCCCATTTATTACAGAAAAAATATCGGGACTTCCGTCTTCAGGGTGTGCTTGAGTCGACATTGAACAGTAAGATGTACGAGACTGTGAGGAACCGTCTGAGCTTGGAGGAAGCCACTGCTTCAGTGCGGGAAGGAGGGATGCAAGGCATCTCCATGAGGGATAGTGATGAAGAGGATAATGATAACTAGAGCAAGGGGTCTGATAATTACAAGAATGTCAAAGCTTTACAACTGGTGGCACACACTGCCCGAAAATCTCACACAGTCTTCTCATAAAGATAGAAGAGATTTTCAAGTTATCCATTCTATTTTTTTCTTGATTTTATATGTGATATTTGGATTTTTATGAGAAGAAAAACCGGAAAATAAGTTGTTTTCTTTTAAAATATTGTATGTCTAATCTATTTTTCAAGCTTTACATCATTGATTGTACCTAAAGTCAAACAAAAATATCCCTAATTTCAATTGAATGTCAAAGAGCCAGACTTTCAAAAGGAGTCTAAGCAGAGCTAGACTGTTTATGTACACCTAAAATCTATAAATCTTTAAGTTTATAAAGACTTTCTAATGAAAGACTTGTATTAATTTTCAACTGAATGTTACCGAAGAACAAAGTTTACAAAGTTCAGATTGGTTGTGGATCTGATCTGGATCAGATTAGGAACAGTAGTTGTCTGGAAACACCAAACTCATATTCTAGATTTTTGGTTTGTTGCACGCAATTAGTATTTTTGGTGAGACATTACTACAAACAGTGTCCCTTCTCAACAAATACTGTATTGTCATATGCCATCTCTCTGGATCATTTCCAGAAAGTTTCTTGGCTGCAGTGTGTGTAGGTCAAAGCAAAAACAAAAAAAAAACAATTTAATCTATTTTTGTTGGTACATTTATTGCTGTTTTGCTGTTTTCTGCAGTGTTACACCACACCTTGTTGACTTTATGTGTTCATGAATTCAACAAGTAAAATAATAAAGGAGATATCTCAACGACTGATTGTGTGAAAGTTGCAAGTTATATAAATCCCATGGATGAATTATGAATTGCAACATAAACCCAACACATACCCCAAAGGGAATTGCAAGAAATAAACCAACTCAACATTTGCAGGCCTTTTTGTTTTAGAATTGTTGTGTATATTTGCTACTGTGGGTCTTAAAGGGTCATGTCTATCACATTTTTGTTTAGCTTTATGTAAAGATTATCAGCTTCTGAGCATATGGAGACTGAGCATCCATATGATTAATATCAATACGTTATGCTACTGAGGATTTGTTGTGAAAGATTTATTGTGATTTTGAGATGCTACTCATTTTCATTTCAGCTGAACTCTACTTTCTTAACTCACTAAATGTATTGTAAATAAGTCCATATACATATTTTACTGACATTGTCAGGTTCCGTTTCCCAGCATGCAAGCATTACTACTGTTTGATCATTTATATCACCGGTATGGTCTGCTAGTTAATTAGATGTTACCAGTCAGTTTAGTTTCTATGTGATTTTCTGTTTGATCTGTTTTTGTCACTATTTAATGTAATTTGATTTGTAACCTTTTGATTTGTAACTCTAAGTTAAGCTGCATGTTCCCAATAAAGTTACTTTTCTGACAGTGTGTTTGAGTAGGATAAATATGCTGTTAGCAGTTCTGAAAGGTAGCAGTGTCATGGTGGAAGGGCTGACTCTGGGGCAGGCAAACATCACTAGCCAGACGGAGTGAAGATGAAAGTTTTACTTTCACATTGAGAGCGGGATGACTTGTGTGGATGTGCGAGGACGGAGGGAGGTAAGACCGATGAGCAGGGGTGAGTCTAAAGGACAGGGGTGAGAGGGCGTGAGCGACACGAGGAGCGAAGCTTCACGTAGGTCCTGATCCAGAAAAGGTGACGGAGGGTGGACGGGCAGGCCAAAGATCCAGGAAGGAATTCAGAAACTGCATGGAGGACTTAGAGGAAACGCTGAGGATTGAAGGAAGACAAAAGGTTTAGTTCCCTTTCTGGACGAAAAATATTCCATGGAGCTGTGGAGCTAACTGTTAAGTTACCAGATGAGTGGAAATGCACCAACTGGTGTCAGCCTTGGGTAACACCTCCCTCTAAATACCGCCTCCTGATTGCAGCAACTGGTAACCGCTGGAGGTCCGCCCTGTTCACACACACCTTGAGGAGGAGAAAGGTAGGAGGCACTCAAAGTTAAAGCAGGCCACCCAGTGGCCCCAACCAGCAGAGGCTATCTGGCAATAAGACCCAAAGGTGGGGGCAGAGAGTGGTACTGGGACCAGTTCTCTAAAGGAAAACTGATATGGAGAGGTTTGTCCTCTCTACCCTCCTACCTGGCTCCATCCCGGTTCCAGCCTCAACATTTAACCTCAGTCAAGTGAAGTTAGGTTACGGAGCTTAATGGGTGGTCACTACTGCATAGTGACCGCCCATTAGGTTATCTGTCCAGGTTTAAGTGGACAGATCCCCCTCACCTTTGTATGGAATAAGCGGTATGGAAAACGGGTGCTCATCAAAAAAGATGGATGTTCATGTTGCCTATAACTGGGGGGAGTGATGTGATCCAGTGCACCGTCTAGCTTCAGTTTGAGAGTTCCAGCCCAGACACAAACGGTCTGCTGATGGCATTTCCACCAGGACAGCCCACGTGCATCAGGCTGACATAGAGAGCAGAAATAAGGCAGAAGAAATGGATGCCACGTTTACAGAGAGCATGATTGTGTCAGTCATCAAATGTTTCAGACTGACTCTCAGAATGTCCATTGGGCTGGTTGCCTCCGTGCCAATGATGCTTCTTGTCCTAGCGCCTAACTACTGCTGTCACTGCTAGCTTGTTCAGGAATGACAACTGACAGCATTCTGGAGGCATTGTGATCAAAACAGTTTGAACTGGAGCAGTGCAATTTTCTAGTCCTTGCTTGGCTCAAGTACTGCATGAACATGAGCCAACGGCCCAATCGGGCGACTCCCAACCCCTTACAAAGAAAACTGACCATGAATTGCTTTCAGTGACCCCAAATGCTCGTGATATATTTGTTGTCTTTGGGGCTCCAGAGGTTTTGGTGAGGATGTCAAAAGCTTGACATAAGAAAGACACAGACACACCTCTAAATCCCCAAAACAATGGCCTTGTCAAGCAGTTTATCTGCAACAATCACCGTCACAGGGAAATTGTGATTTGTGAATCCTGAAGAGGGAAATGACAACTCTGTGGTACAGTACATTGCCAGCGTTGTAAGAGAAATCAAACAATAAAAGCAAGTAATCCAACTACTACCCAGCCCAGTGACAGCTGAACGTTAAACTCATTCAGGGCATGTTGGTAATGATAATTGATGATCCTATGAAACAAAAAATGGTACCCATCATCTGGAAGGAAAAAAAGTTAGACTAAATTGTGGTCAATTATACAGGTAAACAATGTCACTTTAGATTAAGCTGAATTAAATATATATTGACTTCATCAAACTGTGAGCATATCTAAAAAGATGGTATTGTATTGTAATTGTAAACTTTTGAATTTGAGAAGGGGAAGGGAAAAGATGAATATAAAATTCACTTTTCATACATGGGACCAGTGATTGACCTTGTGCTAAAATAAAGAGAAACTGTTCTTTCCCATAGATAGTGATTAGGAGCTATGGCAGGAGGGTGCCGGTGCAGTACATCAGTAGGGATACAGTATGAAGCCCAAAATAGGTATCAAGTTCCATTAGCAATTGAGTATAACACTAATTTAAGAGTTGATGGTCTGAAATTGGAAGAGACAAAGAGACAAAATATCCCTAAAAAGGTTTTGGATGTGGCACTGCATTCTACCGCTACTGCAGGGCTCTGCACTCGTAGACACCAACCAAAACACCCATCATCCTGCCTGGTTACAAGTTTAACAACACATAACTCCTGAAGGATCCACAGACTGGGACAGGTTAAAAAACAGAAGTTTTATAAAAGAATATTTTGTATAAAAGAATGTGTGAATAAAAGATGACTAATAAATGTCTACGTGTGTGTTGTTGTGTGCTGTTCATTGCTTTTGTTTTGTCTATGAATGTATCTTTCATGTGTTGAAAATGTTCAGCAATGTGTCTTCATATTGATAAGTACATTAAATCTTTTATATATATTTTTTTCTTTTCCAGAAAAACAAACATTTAGGTGGACAGGGATTTTGTGCCAGCAGACTGCAAAAAATACATATTTGTTAATCCATAGCCACGACCTCCTCTTCCACAACAGCATTTTCTTAAGACTTTCAGTTTGAGATTAATGTTGTGGATTAAAGCATGATTTATCTTTAGAGCCGATATTAATGGTCTGAAGGAGATTGAAGGAATTGCCCCAGATCAAATCGAGAATGACCAAATTAAAGTCCCGATCTGAATAAGCTCAGAATGAAGTCAGGAGGATTAGATATATTGTCTCAAATTAAAAGAAAGCATTTCTTCAAAGCATTTCATGGATGGAAGGAAACATCCTTCTGAGAAAAAGAGGAAAACAAACTCGGATAATGAAATGGCTTTCTCTCTGAATGATACGAATATATCTAAATGGATCTATCTATCTAATGATA
This sequence comes from Menidia menidia, assembly GCA_907169785.1. Classification (NCBI taxonomy): domain Eukaryota; kingdom Metazoa; phylum Chordata; class Actinopteri; order Atheriniformes; family Atherinopsidae; genus Menidia; species Menidia menidia. The sequence goes on from CAJRST010033334.1 coordinate 21,267,583, forward strand.
GATAGATAGATAGATAGATAGATAGATAGATAGATAGATAGATAG
>CAJRST010033334.1:21288221-21364497 GCA_907169785.1 Menidia menidia
GGGGGGGGACCGGAGAGGAGCCGCTGCTCCTCAGACATAAGGCCGTTCTCAGGCACCAGCTCCATATCTGGGCTCTAATGGAGCCGTGCTCATTCTCCTCACGACCTGCGGAACCATGCCCCCCCCACGCACGTTCTGCTGAGATGCAGATCCGTGCGCGCGGACGGCGGCCTGCCCATTAACAGCCAATTAGCGCCCGGCCAGGCCCGGGGAAACGAGGCCAGGCTAATATTGGCAGATGAGTGCCCCGTTCTCCCTCATCAGGCCTGAGCAGACAGCTTTTCTGAACATTAACTCCAGAACAGAGACCCGGACAGACTCTGGACTGTTCCCACTTACATAAGATGAGTTTAAGGTCGTTTTTGCAAACTCAAAAGATAGACATGGAATTATATGAGATGTAGTCATTCACTTGGACATGTTTTTTATTTGGCAAGGTTCAGGAGCCACACTTCATTTCTCCCGCTTTTTCAGCAATTCTCAAAGGTGACAAGACTACAGGTTACAATCAAAACCAAAAAAGCTTTAGGTTTGTTTAGCATTATTTCAATCATTTACTCCAGCTCATATTTTTTTTATATACCACGTCTTAATTCTGTCTCTAGTTCCTTGTAAAACGTCATCTCAGGACTATAATAAGAGCCATAAATAAACACAGCAGACCGGAGGATTCAACAGGAATCCAGAAACAATAATCGTCTTTGTTTGAATTTTATTGAATGAATACTTTTCATACAATGTTTGGCCCGTCTAAGTTAGAAAGAAAACATTCCCACATCTATAAGGGATAGCTTTTTTTAGTGGATAAAACGAGACCATTTTTAATAGCTAGACATAAAAGAAAGACAGAAAGAAAGAAAGAAAGAAAGAAAGAAAGAAAGAAAGAAAGAAAGAAAGAAAGAAAGAAAGAAAGAAAGACCATTAATAAATACAACTTTTAAACACAGGAAATCCTTATGATTTGACACACGCAGACGCACACGCGCACACGCACAGCCGCGTTCAGAGCCAGCAGACGCGCACGCCCGTGTTTGCTGACGTAAACAACCTAAAGCAGGCCGGTTGGCCTTTTCCTGCATTCTTTTTCAGCACTTCTCCAATATCTGAGCAACCGCGTCCACATCCACAAACACGTTAATTGACATGCGGGAGCTGTATTAAGGCGCGCGCACGCGGGGAGGATTAGGCGGCGGGAGCGCGAGGGCGCGAGGGCGCGCGCCAATCAGCCGTCAACAACACCAAGACATCTTTATTTTGCCCCTCCACCGGCGGGGGCTCGCCAGGGGACTCAGGCAATTTAACGCACAAAGGAGACATGAGGGGGAGAAAAGCAGAGGCGGGCTCTTTGTCCGGCCACAGAATTGATAGTAAATGAGAGATTAACTGGGAAGCTTCAGCAAGAGCCACATCGAGAGGGGAGAAGAGAATAGGACCAATTAAGTCTTCCAAATGTTAACTTACATCAGTGTCCCCTCAGTTTAGCCGACATGAAATTCCAATTAAAGCGTCCTGAGGCCGCAGCTGTGTGCTCACAAAGGCTGGGGGGGGCGGGTGGTGTCACCTTTGCCAGCAGAACATGTCCCCCCCACATCTGAGAGACATCCGCCAAGTGTCCCATTGCTCAAATAGAGTGTCAAATGAATTATGATATTTTGGTCAATTCATTCAAGATACTTAGGATGCGATTTATCTTCCAAAATGTGTTTCTATCAAATGCTTTTCTACAAGATGTATTACAATTTTAGATAGTTGTAGCTTTTAGAATGTTTTTTTATTTGTCTTTAAGATTCAGAACAGAAAATGTGTTTATAGGTTGTTGAATTATACGGCTGACCCTGGAGAATGTGATGTGTTTTTCATTAGAGTTTGGTTTTCATTCGTGTGTAATCACCTGTAACTAACCTTACCCGTCTTTCTCTTGCATATAACAACATCATTTTACATTTCTGGCAGAGGCTGGATCTTCCTTAATGACTACTATCTTCTGTTGCTTTTTATTTATAGTTCCCTAATGTACACAAAAAATACTGGTTCAATAGTTCATTTTGAATTTTTTAAATAAGTGAGGCTAGCTTACTTAATAGGTTCCTGTGTCTTTACTGAATATTTCACTTTCTATATATAGCTCCTGTACACCAACATTTTGCAGTGCAACGTTGGTACAACCGGACTCCTGACATTGTTGTAATGGTTTTAGGAATGGATTCAGTACAGATGAGTACAGAGGAGAAGAATCTCTTTAAAAATGTTTGGAGATAAAAGTTAGTGTGACTTGAATAGAGCTTTGTCCTTTTTGTACCTAAATCCTAGAGTTTTTTTTCTATAGCCACGTTCCTTTTAATTTGACTGTTTTCCCTTGCCGTACATGGCCAGATTGAAAAGGTATTAAGTCCTTATGCCCAGGCATGTGAAAGATTCCCGCCCTCCCCCTGATTTTGTGTTGGGGAAGCACAACGAGCCCCCGTTTATCCTGAGTGCTGTGGGGTTAAAGAGGAGCAGCCCCTTCAAACCACAGGCTGCCCACAGGCACAGAAAGGAACATGTTATGATGGACCTCTGGTAATGATAAAAACACTTTTGATCTGCACTTGTCATCTGATTAAGTTTTAAATATTTGCTGAGGGATCGCTCGTCTTGACCCAATTTCCTTTAGAAAAAACATAGCCAGAAGGTTCTTAATGCCTTTGGCTCAGCACAAGGAAATCCAAAAAAGTGTTGCATGAAAATGACTCAGTGAGGAAGCAGCAACACTCACATTAACATGGAGCAAAAGCACATTCACACCTCACTTAGACGATCTAAAAAAGTCATTTCAGAATGTTTCTCCATCACAATCTCATCAGAAGATCTCAGATGGCAGTAAAAGCCATTTATTTTTCATGTGCCAAGTTTCTATTCGCCTGTTTTGGCCTTGACCTGGCTAATGGGAGATGCAACATTACTAACTACGGGCTGCTGGAAGCCAACCTGGAAGGAAACTTTCTTATCTATTATTATATATATATAGTATCCATCCCTTTCAGTTATCTGCAGTTTTGAGACTGGGGAGCTAATGTGGGAACTATTGCGTTGTGCAGGTGGATGGCTGGAGAAAAATGCTTTGAATGTGTTGCTATAGTAATCCAGGTCATAATCTCTACAATCTCTCCATCCATCTTCTTCACTTATCCAGTCAGGTCCCAGAGTAGCAGACGGAGACTTTCCTCTGCCTTCTTCTATCTACAGCTCCTCTCCAGGATCCCAACCATCTCTACAGTCTACTGGTGGGGTTTCCTCACACTGGCCAGCCTGGAAATGCCCTCTGTGTTCATAATGAATGATACTCTCCACCAGTTAGTTTAGAACTAAAGAAGCCTTTAGGATCAGAGTCCAGTTGTCTATATTTACACTTGCTTTTTGGGAATGACATGAACACTGTGAAACTGAAAGGGGTTTCATCATCAATAAAACTGATACACAATCAATTAAATAAAAATAAATAATAATAATAATAATAATAATAATAATAATAATAATAATAATAATAATAATAATAAATCTATTATTTTTTTCATCACTCAATCAGAACATTCTGAATAAAAACTGTCTGATTATTAATCAGTTATCAACCAAAAACTTCCCTTATCAAATGAACAGATCATCTCAGTCATGAAGAACTGGTGAGATAAAAGTGTTGGAGGAATGAATCGGGCTGTTGGGCAGTTCACAAGGTCAAGTTTAATTAATCAGAGGCAGGGAATAACCACCATCCTTCAGCATTTACACCACCAACACCAACATTCAAAGGAATTCAAAAAGAAATACAATTCTGAACACAACAAATTACAAATGTATTTATTTTTCTATTTCAAATTGAATGCCTTTATTTGGATGTTGGCTTTGCAAAAAGACGAAAAAAAATTTTCAAGACTTGTTTAGTCTGAGAATACTGAGAAATATCTCAATTCAAAACGTTGGACAAACCTGAGCCAAAAATAAACAAACCAGGATAAAATAACTAGTTCTCCATGTGAATGCAGACACAGCATTTTATGGTTTTATGTGAACAAATTCAGTGTTTTAAATTGGTTGTGAAGTTCTGCAGGGAGAACCTGGACTGAACAGGGTAAAGCAGGCATAATGGGAATTAACGGTGCCGGTCAGAAAAGGCTTTTTAAAATAGATCAACTACATGTACAAAAGCAAGACGCACAACACAACCTTTTCAAACATCGACATCTTTGTTGAGTTAATTACAAGCAAATTCATTTGATCCTTTCTGATTCTCCACCAGGCTACAGCTTTAGCCTGCCCTCTGCAGAACAATCAGGCAGTGGGCCTTTGTTTGGAAGCTTTAGTTGTTTAGGGGATGTCCTGCGCCACAGTTAATCCTCTAGGCCTGACCTGTCTCTGCTGGGGAGCATCCTCTCCTCCCTGATCTGAGTCAATTATTCAGTTAGCTAACAAGACCTCCTCAGACACAGTGGTAATCTGTTTTTTTGGTTTGTCTTTAAAACCACCTCAGTGATCCTGCATAGAAGTTAAAGACGCAACAGACGTCTGGCTGTAAAATTGTAGACTGAAAACATTTGATTTTAATTAAGTTTTAATCAAGGTTTTATCAGGTTTTAATTCAGCTTTAACTTTCAAACCCCAGTATTATTTTCAAGTCAGTTTCCCACAAAAACTGGCTCTTGAAAAACGTTGCATCCAGATTGTGATCAGCAGATTTGACTGGATATTTATACTATAGTACCCAAGAGAAAATAATAGCCATGTCAGAAATACATATTTATATTTATATTTAAATGTAGCGGCATAAGTGTGTGGGTGATTTGTGAGAGCGCATGCATTCAACATATTAAAGAATGAAACATAGCATGCAGTTATCCATTATCCAATCAGTCGGTGTCAACACTTAATCATTTGTATAACTATGGACTTTGCTAATTAAGTGCTATGATTCACAGTGGGTTTTCATTAGCCAAACAGCCCTACATTAATGTTATAGCTTTGGTTTTATACCACACCACATGGAACAGAGCAAGGCTTGGTGAGGGCACACTACTATTTGAGGGCTCATGGTTGATGGTGGCTAACGTGGGGATGTAGGGAACTGTGAACAGTGGCAAACGCTGCAGATCCCTGGGGCCTCTCACCATTACAACATAATCCTTGGCTAGTCATTTGGAAGTTCTCCAGACAGAAGTCTTCAAAACACTTTCAGATAACCACGAAGATATATCTTCGTCATCCCCCCCGTCCCCCTCCCCCTCCCCCCTCCCCTCACCCACTGTTGAACACACATTCTTAATACCCCAACCCACTTTTCTTTAAATCCTGCCCTTGATCTCCCTGCACTTTGCCCCTGTCCTTCTCCTTAACTAAACAGCACCCGCATCTGAGGCAGAATCAGTCCAGTCTGGTCCGGTCACTCAGTGCTTACTGGTGGCCAGTGAACCCCTGGGGGGCAGAAAAACTGAGGCCCCAGATGAGGAGCCCGGACAGCTGCCAACCAGTGGCCAGGCTTCCCGGGCTGTCCGGATGACTGCGTTTGTCAAGCCGCCACTCTGAGTCAGCCTGTCGCATATCTGATCACAACAATTAGGGGTTAGGATGACAGAGGGCCATAAAGACCAGATCCAGTGAGTGAGTTGTCTGGGGGGGCAGCCCTCATCAGTCCTATCACGGATAAAGTAGCGGCCTCGTTTCCTTGCATTTGATAATAACTTACTGGGGTGTCATGCTCTGTGGCCCATGAGTTTTCTCAATATATCTATTCCAAACTTCATTTACAGCGGCCAGATAAATACAAATGAAGTGTATTGCTGAATTATTTAACACTTTAATACACAGCATACTGGTGGAAGATTACATAATGAATCAAATGACCTCATTACCTTCATTTTGTGTATCTAGCTTTCTAAATTAAAATGTGAATTGAAAATTGCCAAACATTTAAATATATTGCTTTTAATGTGTCTTTACACAACCAATTAAACCAAAGTAAACAGACATAATTATTTGATCATTTGAAAAAATTATTCAAACAGGAATTTCTTTTAAACAACCTTATTTACAAATTGATTAGCTGGATCATTTTAGCCAAACACTGAGCATGTCAGGGTTAGATGAGTGACAGTCACTTATGATTAAATCATTAAAAAAAATGTTTCACAAGGAAGCTATAAATCACGTGAAAAATATTTGTATTCAGTCATTGTCTTAACAGAATATGTCATTATTAGTTAACCATCGTCCACAGGATTTGTTTCTTGTTATGCTCACCCCCTCTAGTGGTGGTAAGGTAACATTGCAAACTGAGGCTGCTCACTGACACAATCCTCAGGAGAGTGTTGATCACCATGACCAAGCAGTTGGATTTCATACTATATCATCACCAGTTTCCCAAAAATCTGATTAAAATAAATAAAAACATAACATTAAGACAAAAAAATGCAAATAAGGGGAACAAGTTTTAGTCATTGTTATTTTCTGTTCATTTGGTTAATTGTGTATCTATTGTAAGATATACATGTAAGATCTATTTTAAGATCTATTGTAAAATCTACTGTACTTCCTATTTCAGGTGTCCTTTTTTATATATAGGTATTTTATACAGAGCATAAAGGTAAAGAAAATATATCTAGAAGTAAAAATATTTGTCTCTCCCATGCAAACTCCACACAGAAAGGTCCTGGTTCCCCCGGGACTCAGACCCAGAACCCTCTGGTCCTGGTTCCCCCGGGACTCAGACCCAGAACCCTCTGGTCCTGGTTCCCCCGGGACTCAGACCCAGAACCCTCCTGCTGTGAGGGGATGGTGCTGACCATCACACCACTGTGCCACCCGGGGTGTAGACAACTTTACAAAAATAAACCACAGAAGAAGAAAATAAAGAGGACGGGCTCCTGTTTTCAAGATGTTTACAGTCAGGTATAAGAACTGTCAGAATTTGGGTATAGTTACTAATTTTAGCATTGTATGCTATGACATAATCCATGTAACTGTTACTCATTGTCTCATTCCTTTTTAGAACAATACCTTTGTGTTAAACTCTCTGGTTGTGCCCATAGATTCTCTTTTTCTCTCTCTGTTGCAGTAGATGCACGTCTTTAGGAAAACACACACACACACACACACACACTTTGTTACAACATTCCAATGTCATCTACATCATTTAGGAGCTGGCCTTTAGGTAACTGGCCAATGGGACTTGTTTGTTTCCAGTCGTCCTTTAGAAGGTGCAGGCCCAGCTCACAGGACTAAAATCCATCACACAAGAGTTCGGGGGTCTTGCTGGTTGAGACCCTCCGGGAGCTTTGTCTGTGAGAGCCCAGCATGATTACTTTACCTGTGTCCAATAAATGTCATTTTTGCACTCTTGATCTACTCTGGTTTATTCTCAGGCTTACAACTAAAGAATCCGGCTAACAGAACAATCTGATTAACAGAAGACATTTTGTGCAATTCTAACAAAATACAAATACAACCTGGTTACAAACACAAAAACGCCACGAGTAAAATTCCGCGCAGGAACATGTCCCAACTAAAGTGTAGTGTCTGGAGCCATTTTGGATTTAAAACAAAAGAAGAGAAAGAGCTTGATAAAACCGAAGTGGTTTGCAAGACCTACTAAACTAAGGCCAGCTATTGTATAAAAATACTCCAAACCTAAAATAACCACTAGATAAGATCCCACTGCAACGTTACCTTCCAACTACAAGCTACAAGCAAAACAAAATAAACTGAAGAAATCACTGATATTCTTTACGGCTACATTTCTGCAGGCCATAATGATAAAAGAGTACATTGCAACTTTTGTTAGCAAAGTTTTATGTCCATACTCAACTGTGGAATACGAAGTATTCAAGTGGTTCATTCAGGTGCTCGAACCACTCTACGTAGGGTAGAGCGTGACTATCTACCTGAAAATGTTTTCCTCATGATACTTGTAAGTGTGCTTTACTTTCAACAGTCATACTGGACTGTGATTCACTGTATCAGTATATCTGTATAAGTGGTGCCTGGTACTACATTATTCTGCACTGGAAATTATTTAGGATTTAGTTATACATCTTTGTGAAATAATTAACATAAGCTATGGCTATAAACCTACCAATCTGAGGAATATTCTTGTACAGTATTTCATCTTTACCTGAGGCCTGGTGCGTTTGGCACTGCTATTGCATCTGAACTGGACTCTCTCCCTCCCTCGTAGTCGTGTGTTTTCTGGTCCCCCTTCTCTCTCTTCTCTCCTCCCAACACTTTCTGCAGATATTCCTGGCTCTGGAGCTGTGGGGTCTGGATCTGTGGTTGGGAGTTTACGGCTGTCCCCGTGTCCCCACTCTGCCACAATTACAACCACTGTTCATAGTCTTATAGCTATTATTACTGCTATCATTGTCATTAGTATCAATATCATTCACATTTTTCATCCAGTCTGTGTGTTTCTCTGCTCACTCTGTCCTTCTCTCTCTCTCTCTCTCTCTCTCTCTCTCTCTCTCTCTCTCTCTCTGTCTCTCTCTCTCTCTCTCTTTCCCTCACCCCCAACCGGCTGAGGCAGATGCCCCCCCACCCTGAGCCATGGTTGTGCTCCAGGTTTGTGCCTGTTAAAGGAAGTTGTTCCTTGCCTGTGTGGCCTAGTGCTGCTCATGGTGGGAATTGTTGGGTTTCTGTAAATAACTTCAGAGTAGGTCTGACCTGCTCTGTTTGGAAACATAACTGTTGTTGTGATGTGGTGCTATATAGATAAAATTGAATTTGAATTTGAATTGAAATATGAGCAGGATTTGGAACATGGTCAAACACTCATAGAGTCAAGGCAGCCGATTTAGGAATTATTAACCTTACAACTAGGTATGCTCACAGTTGATTTATGTCACATCTAGACATTATTAAGTCAATAATGCCTTATTAATTCAAAGTTAGGAATTCTCTTACCCCCCAAATTCATGCATTCCACAGGTTGGATGCACATCTACGTGACGCAAGGACACATGATGCAAAGACAAAGACAAAGAATGAAACAAAAATGTAGAAGAGGAAAGGAAACACCTTACTTATACATTAACATAATCTGCACCGTTGTTTAATTGGCAGTCGATGGGTTGGATGTCCCCGTAAGAGTTGTTTGCATTTCTTCGTAACCCTGCATTATGAGTGCATTCCTCTTCAGTGAACGCAGGATAACTCAGGTTCAACAAATCAACCTCCAGCTTCAGAGGACCGAGTAACTCCACTTCCAGATGCCCAACCCTGGTTTAGAGAGATGACCCTGGGTTACATCTGGGTAACTTAACCCCTCTTTGTAGTACAAATTGGCTCCTCTGTTAAGATACAGGCCCCTGGGTATCATAAAAGAGGAGGATGTGACGATTGCCCAAGATCTGGGGGGTGTCTTGAAACCAAATAAAGAGAATACTACACTGGTAATGTTGGGGAGCAACCGTGTCCTCATCGGCCACCTCTTGAGCTCCGTGGTGACAGACCTGAAGGCTGCAGTAAAATATTACTTGAGGACAAGGTATACTGTGTTCTTTTTGTATGTCTGAAATTGTATATTTGTATGCATGCCATGTTTATCCTCTTATGATTAAAATAATTTGTGAATTGTCTTTAAGTTATGGTGCGCGAAAACATATTTTTTGCCGCATCAGCGCTGGATCTTTGCTTTAAGGCCCTACCACCCCTGCCTGTTAAAAAGTGAGATGACACATTCTGCGGACTGCGGCTGCACATGATGTAAGGATTTAGGGAAAACAAAGATTTAGTTTAATAAGAATTTTTTAATTTAGACTAAAACGATTCCATATTGGATCATAGTGAATATTATATATTTCTAAAGACATCATGAATGTTTTTCAATCTATTTATATATTTCTGTTGCTTTCCCCTGTCACTTGTGAAGCTTTGTGTCCCTAGTGTCTCTGTGTCAGCAGTATTGCGTCGGCGAGGGTATTTTCAACTGCTGCTGATATTGTCACTGCAAAAAGAGCTACCGCCCCACATCATGTCAATGAGCTCCTTTTCCCGCACAAGAATCTGACAATTAGTGAGAAGTGACTGAGACCTCAGGCAGTTTTGTTGACAGTAAAGTTTAAACTGTCTAAAGGTAGTTTATGGTGAAGAGTAAAAATGATGCACATTCCTAAGACCAGATTGAATTTAATCAAATTGATTAATCGATTCAGAACCTAATGAATTGAAATGGAATCAATTTAGAGAAATTGGCCCCAATACCCAACTTTGTAAACAATTCTTCCTCTCTATAAAAAATCCTTTTTTCTCAGTGAAAATCTAAAACTTGTAATCTTTTGTATTCATTCTTCACACGCTACTTCTGAAGGGAGAAGTATCATCCGGTTTCTGAAGAGTGCAGACGTGTCACTGCTTGCTCATGCTGCTTTGTGCTCTTATTTGCCTTAAAATGATTTTTTTTTTTTTTTTTTTACAAGTTCTTTTTTTTTTAAACAATCCAAGTCATTTTAAATATTTTTTATCTTTTTTACAATTTATGTGACAAACAGTGAATACAATCCTCTTAATTAATCCAAATATGTATCTCTGTGAAAGCTGTCTGATAGATACCAACAAGAAATTCTTGCACTACTAAGAATTAGTCTAAAAATTTAAAAAGGGACTTCCTGACATGTCTCCTACGGAATAGTGATGGGAATTTACGTTTACTCCCAAAGGAATGGCTGAAAAACTGCTACCTACTATTTAGCAGTAGGGCAAAAAAAGTATTTAGTCAGCCAAATTATTGTGCATGTTTTCCTACTCAGAAAGATGAGAGAGGTCTGTGATTCTCATCACAGATACACTAAGAGAAGCAAAATGAAAAAGGACAAATCCAGGCAATCACATTGTAGGAATTTTTAAATAATTCATTTGTAAATTATGGTGGGAAATACGTATTCGATCAATGACAAAAGTTGAAATCAATACTTTGTAACATAACCTTTAAGCATTTGTTATTTCGGTCCCAGCTCCCAGCTTTTCCCATAACTACAGCACAGAATTAATGCAATTCTCGAGACAGGATTAATCTTTCTTGAACAAAATGTCTTTAAGGAGATCTGTTTCCACTACAGTAACTTTTGTTGTTTCCCCCAAATTACAATATATTTTCGTGAAAAAGTACAGGAAGGATAAAATAATAAACACTACAGACTGTTTATCTACGATGGAGGGCGCTATTACGAATAAAGTCTTACTCACAATCTAATTCCAACGAAGAAGACAGAATTCACCAATCAGATCCTGTGTATTGAAATCAATACGGAAGTTACGTTAAGGCGCCAATTTTGTGTTGTTTGCCTCAAAATACGTTATCTCTTGTATTGGATGAGACTGAAACTGTGAAAATGACTGAAAACACTTTCCCTGTCTATAACGTGGATGCGATAGTGAACTTTTACCGAGCTGAAGTTCTCACTGGTCAAGAGTCCAAACACTTCACCAAGGGCGACCTGACTCCGGCTCCAAAGGTAGCGTCGGTTAACTTTTGCACACACAAAACACATCAAAAGAATGGTATTTTTTTTATATATGTAGTAAAAAGAACTGTAGATATATATTTTAAAAATGTGTAGGCTTTTACATTTCCGTTTTCTGAGTATTGTAAATTACGAGTTTTACACGCGTTTTATTTCGTAAGGTGGCTTCACTGACTACTTATGTAGGAAAACTATTTCAATTTAAAAATGTGTTATGTAACCTATTACTAAAAGCTAAATAAGAATACCAAGTTAGTGATGATGATTTATTGAGGGCTACCTCTTGATACTTTTAGTCTTCCAGGATATAACATCAAATGTTGGAAGTTTAGTAGAACATCCTAAAAATGATTAGTCGTTTTAAAATAGATCTAAGCAATTGGATTTTACTTTGACTTTATGGAATTAAAAATGTTGTAGTTTTTAGTAGATATTAGACATTAGTTTGTTTTGATTGTCACCTTAAAATTGCATTTAGGAAGTTAGAAAGGCATTTTATAATATCACACAGTTAGGACCAGTTGAACTTGAGCTAGAGTAGTGGTACTGTATTTGTCTTATTGACATTTTCAGACTATTTTTTCTCTGTGTTTCTTGGAAAATGAAAACTGAATTCTAAATCCAAGGAGGACTTTAATTTTGTCTTTCAACCAATTAATTTGTCAAGGAAGAATAATTACAGTCAGTATGAGAAAAATGAGCCCATTGCAGACAAAAAGAATACTTTTTCAAATACACAAGTGGACATTCAGAAAAATCTGGATATCCCATTTACACTTCCATTTACGTAAGTAGAAGCTGAAGGTGAAACTGGGCGGGCTGGTGTCGGAGAATGACTATAAAATGAAGCATTAACTGGTGGTTTGTGTCCGGCAGCCGGAGGCGGTTCAGACTCTGTACATGAGGGTGCTGCACCTACTGTACCGGTTCAGGCCTGAGTGCCACTCTCTGGTGAGCCTCTCATCCCTCTCATCAACTTTAAAGTCTACTTTATTGTCATTTTCAGTTTGAAAGTAGAACTCACAAAACCTTTTAACTTGCTCAGAAAGATGATTGCATGAAATGTGATGTTTGAAGTTTTCCCCACAGTCTGCTGCAGTTCTTTCTTGTTTTTTAACAGGTTCCACTTTTGGAGAATATTCAGTATCCAGCCAATCATGAGGGTGCTACTGCCATCATGAGTGTCTACACACGCATGTGAGTTGTTTTTTTCCTTTAAACTCAGTGTGTGGTTTTAACAGGGGGTGGAAGAAATACTCATTTATCTGATTGCACTGAATTGCTTTTATGTATTTCAATCCACAACCAGTGAACTGCATTTTTACGAATACATAAACAGTTAATGTTCATTCTAATAGAATTTTCTGTGGGTTTTTTAAGGCGGCAGTTCCTGCCCATGTGCTTGGTGTATGATTTTTCCCTGAATGACCTCCTAGCTCCAAGTAAGTGTGTATTTTTTTATTCTTTAATGAAAATAAAAACTCCACTCCATAATAGGTAAATCAGACTGTCATCAAAAACTTAGGCACGCTAACAACATGGACCAATAAGAACAAAACTCACAATAAAACCTGGGAATGAATGCACACATTTTTGTTTAGTGTACTGTGTGCAATCTTGAATACTATGTGTATTCACAATTTAGATTCCTCATATGTTGCAGAATTGTAATGCTTTATAACTTAACTGAACACATTTTTTAACGTTATTTAAGCTTTTCAAAGTTAGAGGACAATGTCATGTATTTTGCATGAAATAAATGTTGGTAAAAAGTTTTTAAAAGAATAGAGGTTATCACCGCTGAAATGGCTGAACTGGTGGTAAGACAGGTAGTGGTTATGGCAGGTTGGGGGTTCAAATCCTGACCAGGGCTCACCTGCTGACCAGTTTTGATTAAGAATCCCCTTTCATTTCATCAGAAAAACAGAGGACTCTGACCATTCTGAGTGGCATCATGAACTTTCTTCACTTCAGGAAGCAGAGGATGGAGTTGGTCTTGGAGAAACAGGCCAAATTTGTATGTGATGTTTGTTTACTTGGTAATAAAGTAACAGTTTGTGAGACTGCTAGATTGTCCCAGAAGGTATAAGAATAATTGACTTAATGTCTCTTAGGTAAATGAGGAGAAAACAGTGCATATTATAGCTGTATATGAGACATAACATTTTCCTAGAGTTAAAGAAAGGTTGTAAGCATATCTGGGAGCTTGTGTTTCATCAGAGAGCAGACATGGACAAGCTGCAGGCCTACACCAAAGGCAATCTACAAGCCGAGAAGAAGATTGAGACGTTGACGTAAGTTTTTGAAAGCCTCTCTTTAGTTTTTCCTTTCTTTTTCTATTGTATAGAAGAAGTCTATTTGTCTATTGCTGGAAATGAAACAGTTTCACATATTAAGCCAGAAGCAGGATATCTGCAGTCTGGAGAAATAAATCCCATTTCCTGTTTGATTATTGAGGACCATCCCTCCTGAGCAGCAGGCGGAGGCAGATGAACTGGCAGCTGCCCTTTCTGAGCTCCAGTCCACCACTATGCACGAATACCAGGAAGTGGTAGGTGGTGATAAAGCACGATGTGAAATGTCTAAAATCACAAGCAAAAAAAAAAAAAAGTGCACAAGCAGTTAACGTCTGATTTTTTTTTTCTCCCCCTTTTAGAATGCTAAAAATGACATCATCGCAGAATGGAAAGCTAAGATAGCAGAGAAGACACAGAAACTGGCAAGTGACACCAGATATGTTTTAGCTTCATGTACCATCAGGTGTGTTTATACACAGACATGTTTGTGTGTCAGGCCCAGGTCAAGGTGGATCTGACTAACCTGAAGGAGGACATCTGCAAACTGAAGTCCCAGATCGTGGAGTCTCCGGAAGAGTTGAAGAGCCAGATGGAGAAAATGAGGGAGAACGTCAAGAACATCAAGAGCTCCATCGTGAGTTGGAAAGGAAACGGTCATGAGGATGAGCCCCTACTGAAGCTGGTAGAGTGAAATGATTCTTCTGTGGTGGTTATTTGCAGGAGGAAACGGACGAGCGTGTGGTGGAACTGCAGAACATGGTGCAGGGCGTGTCCCACACTGAGGCAGAGATCCAGCAGACCTACAGCCTCCTGCAGGACCTGGAGAGCAGCATGAACAACACCAGGCAGCAGCAGGAGAAGGTGCTGTCCCCCACACAGACGTTTATCCATATCAGAAAATTCAATAGAATACGGATTCTGGATGTTCCTTTTTTCTCGTGTGATCTGCAGGTCTAACATGAATAGTTCCTGTCAGAGCTGATCTCTTATTATTCCAATAGTTACTCACCTCCTGATAATTGATCCATTTGGTGGCAACATATGTCTCAAACAGTTTAATTTAAAGTTCTCTTTTGGCTTTTGTTGTCCTTACCACCTTTTTTAAAATGTATTTTCCAATTTTTTTAGTTCCAAGTTTTCTTTGTTTGAAAAATACACAAATAATGCCCAGACAAAAAACCCCCCAAAACATGTCTTTTTTACATCATTTTGTTTTCCGTTTTTTTAAATTGATTTTTTAACTGAATTAGATAGGGGGGTGTCTTGTGAAATATATAATAGTCCAATGTGTCCAGATTCAGGTTTATTTAGTATATAATTTGGACTTTAAAGGAACGCTTGAGCCAAATATATTTTATTATGTTTATCAAATTTGTACTTGTAATCTTGAGTAACTTGACAACTCCAGAAAATAAGATAGTGATTGGGTTTCATGCAGTCTCCAACAAGCCTCTCCTGAGCCACAATATTGTTTTTGTGTAGAAGACATCCAATGTGTTTGACATATTTTTTCCAAATTTTCCACAGGAATTTTCACATTCACTTCACTGTCCCACTTCTACTTAATGTAATCTGCAATTTCTTGTAGAGATAGTTGCATACCGTTATACACCTTGTTATTTTAGTACACGGTTTTCCTTCAAACATTGTCAAAAACACAAATTCGAAACCCTTGCTGACACGTACCTCCTTCAGATTCAGATTTGTTTTATTGTCAAATTTGCAGGTACCTGTAAAAGTCCTACTATATTTATTTCTCAAAGCTCTAAAATGCCCCCTTGTGGGTAAGTGAGATATAGGTGAATAACCCCATTTGATACCAAATTATTTTTAAACCTACTAAATTCTTGTTGGGTACAAAGTTTGAGTTGTAAATACAGCATCTCAACATTTTGTTTGCCTCACCTAATATATATAATTTAGTGGTCTCCTGCAATGACTGTTGTAAGGTTTCTTTTATTGATCTGAGAGGGTCAATTAGGTCTGTAAAGTCTCACCTGAGAGGATGGTCATTATTGGGAAGTCTGTTAGTTTCTTTCCATCCTGCTGAGCACACTGGTGAGCACAGGCAGCATAGAGCTGAGCAGAGAGCTAATATTCTAATATTCTAATATTCTCAAATGTAAGGGAGAGCCATTCCTCCCTTTTCTTTACTTAGAGTTTGTTTCTAACGGGATTTGGTCCCCTGTCATAAAAACATAGATATTAATCCATCCCAATCTAAAGAAGTACTTTGGAAAAAGTGCAGTAAGCAAGGGAGAATGTTCATTTTGATAGACGTAACTCTGAAAGTGAAGGACAGGAAGGAGACCACATTCCACCTCTGATGTCCCATTTTATTCTCGCAATTAGAAAAAAATAGTTGTGGTACAAAAACTTAGTTAAATTCTTTGATATGTTAATTCATAGATGTTTAATGTGTTCCACATCCCATTTTCATTTGTAGATCTTATCTGTGGTGGAGGTCTGTAGTTGATTGATACAACCTGGGTTTTTATTAATGTTGATTTTATAACCTGATATGTCCTTCAACATATCCATTTATTTTTGGAGGGTTTCTGTGGGCTGAGATAACACTACGAGTAAATCTTCTGAAAATAAGGCAGCTTCTGCTCTGTCTTTTTTGCCTTTTCACTAGTAGTAGCCCTCCTTTTTATTTTCAAATGGATATCTGCCATCACATTTAAGTTTACCTGAATTTTTTCTGACATGGTTACATGTCTCACTTTGATTCTGTTACAGGTAAAATACAAATATGAGACTAGTTAAAAAACGCATTTCCGTATCTTTAATTTTTCACAGTATCCCAACTTGTCTGGATTTGTAGCTGCGGGTCACAGAGTTCCCAAATTATACTTCATCATGTTTGAAAATGCCCTGCTGATTTCAGTACCAGGAGCTGATGGCTCGGCACGAGAAGAAGCAGAAGGAGCTGAAGAACCTGTGCATAGAGGAGGGGCAGCTGAAGCGCGCTCTGGGCATGAAGCTGGACAAAGAGTGCAAACATAACATCCGCAGGCAGAAGAAGAGGGAGATGAAGGAGCAGCACGTTCAGGAAGTCCTGGGGTAGCTGCACTCACTCACTCACCACCTCCCTGCACCGCATCTGTACTGGAACCCAAACCCTGACCCCTCCTGTCTTCCAGGCAGTGTAACCAAATCCACCAGAAACGAGAAGAGATGGCCGACAAAATCCAGGACATCTCAGGAGAGACGCAGCAGCTCAAGGCCAGGATCAAAAGCCTGAGAGACGTCTGCAGCAAAGAGACGGACAAAGCTCAGGTACAGCCATGAGAACAGTGTGTGTGTGTGTGTGTGTGTGTGCTCCTCGTGCCTTTCTGCTGACCGTTTCTGTGTCCAGGCGCTGTACGACACCCTGTCAGCCTCCATGGATGAGCTGCACCGGAGGATCCAGGTGCACGTCACAGACCTGAAGCTAAATGTCACCAACATGTCCGCCAACTTCTGACAGTGCTGCTTTTCATTTTTATGTTTAAACCTTTTTGTGTCTTTCTATTTAAAACATGAAATTCAAGTTAATGTTAGTCAACTTGAACTATTTTATGGTGTTAAGTTCTTAAAATAAAAATTTTAGTCCAGTTTTTGCTAACAGTTTACTCGTTCTTTGAGCAGCTACAACTTCTGTGCAACATAGCTGATCACTGCAATAAAATCATTTTATCTCTTTGTTTTAGACTGTTGTATTTTCTTATGACAAACATGAAGATGACTGTTATTTTTCTCCATTTTTATTTAAACAAGGCTTTATTTTAAAATAGTCAAACACAAATGTTGGTAGATTAACACATCAAATGAAACCCGTTTTCTTCTTTCTTTCTTTCTTCTTGACACTAACAGAATGTGTGGGTTCACTTCTCTGTGGTCTGGCTGTTTAGGTGGTCAGCTGACCGCCTCGTGTTTTGACCCTTCCCCGTCATTCCTCTGAGCCGGGGCGTGACTTGTTGGACTTCTTCAAGACAACAAGCTGAGCTTTGTAATCTTTAGCCTGAGCCCTCACTGATTGCAGTTCCTTACGCAGGCCGTTAATTTCGGTGATTAAGGTCATGTTTTCCTGCAGAGACCACAATCGCAATTAAGTCCAGGAGGATTTGGAATTTGATAAAATGAGGGCCTCGGAGATGAGTGTTTTCTGACCTTCATGATCTTGACGTAGACCTTTTCGTGCTCCTCTGCAGATTTAGCCAGCTTCATCTTCAGGCCATTGACAGTCTTTTCCAGGTGGTCCCGCTGGTAGCGGAATGCTCTCTGAATCTCATCATCCACACTGCTCTTCTCCACCTTAGACAAAGCCAATTCTGTCATTTCTTTCTGGAGCAGAGTGTTTTCTTATCTGTGATCTGGTTCATTTAGGATACCCACACTGCCCATGTTTGAGATGTAGCGGCTGTAGATCAGCTGAACGTTGTCCTTCAGCTTTTTGGGCTCCTGAATGAATTCAATGCATTTATGAAGGTCTGACTTGAGTCTTCCAAGAAGCGTCTCCAAATCTTTCACCTGAGCACAGATAGTTTTGACAGCAATATTACACACTTTAATTTTAAGTTCAGGAACATGAACAAGACAGATTTCAGATACAGGAGAATCTGGTCAGCTAGTCCCAACCCTCTGTATCTCCTTGTGCATCTCCTTATCTCTGGTCCTCAGTTTGAGCCTCAGATCTGAAACGGTGAATTTTAGCTGAGTGTTGCTCTTGTCGATCTGCACCAGCTCCTCCTCCAACTGTTGGAGAAAAGACACAGCACCTCTAACTTCACCATCTATGCTATACGTTACAGTGTTTTAACACAGATAGGAGGCACCAAAAACCCTTTATGGACACATTGGGGCTCAGTTTCCCTCGCCCAGACTCTGTGAGCCATGCTTGGAGTTGGGCGTGGCGGCGGGGACCTGGGGACCAGGCCTTTGCCCAGGGGGCCCGCTTGGGCTTTACCCAAAAGGACAACATGGGTCCCTCTTGCAGTGGATCTAGCACCTGCAGGGGGGGGCACTGGGGTTGGGCAGCAGCTGAGGACTGGGACCCTGGCAGTTCCTCCTGGGCTGCAGAGGCTGTAGGCAGGTAGAGCGACACCCCTCTGGCAGCTGCTCTGGGAGCACTGGACCCTCTTGTTGGTTTGGTCCGCATTGCAAAATGGAGGGTTGGACTCCACCAAGGCTGCCCTTTGTAACTGATTCTGTTCACAACTTTATGGACAGAAATTGTAGGGGCAGCTGAGGTGTTGAGGGGATCCAGTCTGGTGGCTCAGAACTGGATCTCTGCTGATGATGTAACTGTGTTGACTACACCGGGATCTCCAGCAAGCTACACCCTGCAATATCCTAACATTTCCTTTTCTAATATAAAAAATATATGAACCAGAAGATAGTATTGTTAGCAAGTCATGGGCAGATGTACAGTTAGTTAGCAGGAAGGGAACTGCCCCACAAGCCATCTCCAATCTCTCCATAAGATTAAACATGTAAAAACAAATAACTTGTATGTCAACAAACTCCTTGTTGCATTTCGCATTAAAGGTTCACTCTTCACAAAAACTAAAAATGACACTTAAAGCCACAGATTGGCAGAACTGCCCACTTTAGCAAAGGTAAGGTGGAGTTGAATTTAAGCCAAATCTTCCTGATTTGACGTCTCTCTTGTTAACTCTCAGGAAAATGGCTGAGATTAAACTAAAGCGACAGCAAGTCCTGGGATAAGAAAGCTTTTCTGAGGGTCCTGAGAAGTATGGTGAGCGTAACCAGATTCCAGGGATTAAAAGGCACATTTATGTTTCTTACTCTACCATATTTCTATTGAAAATGAAAATGATAACAGAATATTAGAGTTATTAAATAATAATTAAATATAGAAAATATCCAAACACCACAGATACAAGTCACACACCTGATGGATCCTCTTCTTCTTTTCATTGATGTCCTCTTGCTGAGGTATAATCTGCTTCTTTAACTCTTCCAACTGGCATCCAATCACAAACTTCAACTTCTCCAGTTCCTGGTTCTTCTTTTTCAGACCAGAAATGCTCTTATCCTGTGGGGACATGATTAGTCAGACTGATGTTTAAATAAGATGGTATTCAGCTTTCTGCTCTTCAACTACAGTTCACCCATTTAGTAGAGGATTTCATGGAAATCTTTTAAAGTGGTCCTGAAGCTTTGGTGTTTGAGTACTTTTTTCTCCCTTATTCCCAACAGGTGAATTTGAACCTCTTTTTTTAGCTTTGTGTTCCATTTTTGGTAAAGACCAACACCCTGGGGAGTTTTACACCTTTAAGACCTTCTTGACATTACATCTTTAGTTTTTTACCCTGAAAGTAAGAGTCACCTGAGAAACGTCTCAGTCACATGTTATATCATAACATGGATGTTTTAACTTCCATGTCTAAATTAAACAATTTCCTCAAAAGTACATCCTGGTTTCCCCAGTGTTTTATTGCTATAGTAAACAGAAGCAGTTTCTTATCAGGTTTTAGAGAAATAAACTAATACCAGATGGATACGGAGAGAGATTAGAACATGCCACTGCACAAGCCAAATAAACTGTGAAGTAATAAGAAAATGCTTAAGAGGCTCTTCCAGAGACTGTAGGGAGAAGGCGTTGTCAGCCACCTTGTCTCTGCTGGTCTTCTCGTGCCCACAGATCTGCCTCTTCAAGTCCTCAATGTCCCCCTCCAGAGAGCGGATCAGCCCCAGCAGACTCTGCCGCTCCTGCTTCATCTTGTTCTTATCAGAAGAACTCTCATCCATCTGTTTCTGCAGGATGTTTAACTGAGGAGAAACACACACGCAATGAGGGAGAGGACAGATTCAGAGATCACACAAAGACCGTGAAGAAGAGAAGATATATTTACTAATCTAAATCTATCTTTTCTGAACAAGAGACACCTGCAGCCTCACAGTCAGTACCCCCACACACCAACCCCTTTTCACTATGAGTTTTCACATACACACCCACTGCTGCACACATACATGGCCTTTGTTCATCTCCATTTAAAATTATTAAAATACATCAGTTCTATTTGCAGCACACATATTTTTGTAACTTTTGTATATTCAATTTAGTCAAATACTTAACATTTTTGTGCTTTCTTTGCTGGTGCTGTGGGGGAGTATCTTCCCCATATTGAGTAACTGTTAATTTTGTTTAGTTGTTAGTCATTTAAGTTCATTCTAAAGTTAACTGTGTTTAGAATTTTGTTAAATTTGTGTAGATGTTCCCCTTCCCTCTTCCTCAGTGTGTCGGTATGGTCTGAACAGCTTTTACTAAAGTCCCCTTTGTTTGTTGTGTCAGGTCATTTTGTTTGTTTGAGCAGTTAGTTTTAGGGTTTTTATTTTAAACCTTGTTTTTCATATAGGGCCCTGTAATTATTCTTTGGAATTTTGTCAATTTGGGAAAATAAAACCCATTTTTCTTGAAAATCCTTACTGTTCCAAGCCAGCTCACAAGACTACTGAAATTGACTGAGTACCAGTAGCTTTTGTCACCTGTTGTGTTATGATTGCAGCATCTTCCTTCAGGTTCATGTTGCTCTGCTTCTCAGAGTGCAGTTTCTTCTCGTACTTTATTTGCATGGCATGGATCATCTTCTCCTCATCTTCCTCCATCTGCTTTGTGATCTCTTCCTGTTCAAGAACCTTCTGTTTGGTGTCCTCCTGGCACTGTTTGAAAATAATAGCATTGCAAAATGAAGAAGCTGAATGGTGTGATAATCCCATGTTAACACAAACAGTTTGACCTGAGCCAGGAGCTGAGTCTTCTCCAGCAGCTTGGATTCGTACAGCTGTGTTAGTGCCTCCTCAGCCTGGGCTCTGCTCTCCTCTGCACACTTCAGCTGCCTCTCGTAGTGCTCCAGCATTGTCCTATGCTTTTGGTGCAACTCTTGGTACTTGTCGTGCTCCACAATGAGTTTTTGGCTGTATGATTGTTCTGTAAATTATTAAAAAGCGATGTAATGCTCATGGCTCCTTACAAAACCTTGAAAACACAAACCAACATCATCTTTTTACCCAAATCCCTCCGTTCTTTTAAATGTTTCACAGCCGCCTCTTCATATTTCTCTTGATTCTCACGTTCACTCATTTCCATTTCCGTCTTCATGACCTAGGGTTGTAGTGTGTGATAAAGTCACAACATCTGAGACAGAAGCAGTTGTTTCTTTGATAACTTTTTAGTTACTTTTTTGATAAGAAGGTGTGCTCTTAAACAGCTGAGGTCGATCGTACTGAACCTCTGAATATATGCACACCTGTTGTGTTCTTTTCAGAGACTCCACTTCTTGGCTAAACTTGTCACACAGCTCCTTGAGCTTCTCGCTGTAGCTCATGTCCTTCAGGCGGAGTTGGTACTCATTCTCCATCTGGAGTTCCTCAAGACGCATTTTCAACTCAAGCATGTTCTGGGCCTAAAACATGACCAGATGAATACATGAGTAGAAAGTTTAAAATTGTCTTTTCCCCACATTCTCATTATTACTAAACAACACGGCGGCAGTTTTTGAGTCCACATATTTCTGCTAAACTGAAACATACCAAAACTTGGTTTCATAATCTTGTTTTTAAAGAAATTTGTGTTAAGTTTGGGATAAATGAATCCATTCTTTATTATGTATTACACAATGTCTCAATTTTTCAGGAGTTGGAGTTACATTTGCATGTTTTCTTCCCATATTCATGTTCCTTTGAACTAATTAAAAATTCAGTTAATTTTTTTTGTTGTTGTTTAAAATAGAGACTGACAGGCTGACTTTGAGATAGCGCATCAGTAATTTAGGTGAGGTGTTTGCTTTTTACAGCAAGACTGCACTGACTACTCAGTAAGGAAAGCAGCTATTGGCTGTCCTAAAAGTATCCAGCTATCACTAAATGCCGTCCTTCCCTTATTAGCATAACTCATCATGTGGATGTTATTGCGGTGGAGGGGAACAGTAGTGTACGTAGAATAATAGGAGTTCCTGGATACAACACATAAATCATTGCACATTTGTATTTCTCAAATGATCTTACTTCACAAACACTATTATATATGATATGTTATATGTTATAAAGGCCATATCCTTTATAAATCAGGGGTCGGGTGCTGTGTGAAACGGGTGGGGCTGGAGTCGGGGACCTTAGCGGACGGATCCCCGGCTGCAGAACCTGACTCTGGGGACGTGGAACGTCACCTCTCTGGTGAGGGGGGGGGGCCTGAGCTGGTGTGCGAGGCGGAGAGATTCTGGCTGGACATAGTCGGTCTCGCCTCAACGCACAGCTCTGGCTCTTGGGAGGGGTCAGACACTCTTCTATTCTGACTGTCATTTGTGCTAATGCACCTAATACCAGATTACCCACCCTTTTTGGAGTCCTTAGAGGGGGTCTGCAGAGCACCCCTCCTGAGGACTCCCTTGTTCTGCTGGGGGACTTCAATGCCTACGTTTGCAGAGACAAGCTCGAGTGGTGTCTGATCTGTGACCATCATATGTCTTGGACACTCAGGTGAGTCTGAGTGGGCTCAGACTCAATTTCCACCTCCATTGCTTCTCCTCCCATGTTGCATCGGCTCTTCCAAGCTCCAGCACATTTTCCTCACTTGAGATTAATGAGGCCACACAGTCCCTTTGCTCCACATTGAGCACCTGCTTGGATAGTCCGTGTCCTCTATCCTCTAAACCTGCCCGAGCCTCTCAGTCCCACCCATGACTTAATGATACACTCAAATCACCAGCCTCAGGGCTGCAGAAAGGAAATGGCAAAAATAAAGAATTCCAGAAGATCTAACCAAATTTCAGGCACTGCTGTCCCTAACCCTAACCCTAACCCTAACCACTTTGGCAAAAAAGGCTTTCTATACTGATAAAATTGGCAGTACAACCGACACTCGAAAACTATTCTCCATCTTCAAAACCCTACTCAACCCTGCTACCAGTTTAATGGCAGACACTTTCGCCTCATTTTTTACTGACAAAGTTGCAGCTATTAGCAAACAGTTTACTGAACTGCCCACACCTGAAAACTTCTCAGAGTACAGATTGTTGTGGCCATTTAAGTGAACTTTTTGTCATTTACATGTCCTTTTTAATTTTAAATAGTTGAAATATATTTTAGTTTGTACAGAACCATTTTTAATTTAATTGTTAGGAATTATTAGGATTCATTTGGTCATTTTCTAAGCTCCTCCCATTAATTTGGGAGAGTAAGAACAGCCAGGGTGTTATGTTCGGGATTGTTTTGTGTTTTCCCTTTTTTCTTTATCCCGCAGCAGTGTGTGACAGCGGGCGTGGCTGACTTTAGCTGGTGCTGCAGGCTGGACACCTGGACCTGATTGCTCAATCAAGACTGCAGTCTTAAGCCCGTTTGTCTCAGCACCACGCTGCCAGAGAATTCCGTCATGTTTGGGTCCTCATGGTTTCAAGCTCCACGCTCAGTCCTGCAAGTCGGCCAGCTCCCTGTCTCCACTGCCTGCGTGATTAAAGCTTTTTTGAACCTGCCATTTTGCCTCAGTCTCTGCGTTGGGGTCCACTAGCGAACCGTAACACAGGGTATATCTGGATGGGGGTTGTGGTTTGTAAGGGGAATGTCAGGTGTGATGACGGGAGGTTTGGATACAATGATTTTTTGACCGTGCTACACTTTTGTGTTACCTTTTCGATCACCCTTTTTTACTTTTTTACTTGCAACAAAGTTAGAATGGAATTTTGGTTGTTATTTCCCTATAATTTTACAAAAAATAAAGGAAAGTGCGTCAAAACCACAAATCACCTGTTGCGACCGACGGCCTTTTCTTTGTAGGAAGAATTTGGTTTGGAAATAATAAAAGGCCGTGACACAGATTCTATCAGAAGTCCTACTGCTTCATTCTCTTCATTTACCCCTCTCACTGAGAGCAATGTGTCTAAACTCCTCACATGTAGCCGTAATAATACACCCCTGCAGGATCCTGTTCTTAAAAATGTACTCCAGCCCTAGCTCCTATGGTAACTGCAGCAGTCACACACGTGACCAATGCCTCACTGACATCAGGCACATTTCCTAACTCATACTAGCAAGCTCTGGTTACACCGCTGCTCTGTCTCAGACCGTTGAAAGGGCAGTCTTTAAGCAAGTAACAGAATACCTCTCACAAAACAATCCCCTTGAATCAAACCAAAATGGCCCCTCCACTGAAATGGCTCTGTTGTCTGTCACAGAAGCCTTAAAAGAGGCGAGAGTAACAGGAAAGTCTTCAGTACTTATCCTGTTTGACTTATCAGCCGCATTTGACACAGTCAACCATGACATCCTTCTGTCTATACTCTCGAGTATGGGCATCACAGGGAGAGCACAGTCCTGGTTTGAATCATACCTAACTGGTCGATCATTTAAAGTATCCTGGCTTGGTCACACTTCTGCAGTGCACCACCTCACCACAGGGGTTCCTCAAGGTTCCGTACTGGGACCTCTTCTCTTTGCCATATATACCAATTCTTTGGCCCAGATCATTCAATCACATGGTTTCTCATACCACTGTTATGCTGACGACACCCAGCTCTATCTGTCATTCCCACCTGATGACCTCCCAGTCTCAGCACGCATCTCAGACTGTCTTTCTGACATATCAAAATGGATGAAAGCCCATCAACTCCAACTAAATCTCTTTAAAACTGAACTGCTTGTTTTCCCAGCTAAACCAACCATACCCCACAATATTTACATCCAGACTGGACCCCTGTCTCTGACTCCGTCAAAGGCGCCAAAAACCTTGGGTGTCATGATTGATGACCAGCTGACCTTTAAAGATCATGTTGCCTCCGTTTTACAATCTTGTCCCTTCACACTACTAAACATAAGAAAGATCCAGCCATACCTAACCCAACAGCTCCTGGTTCATTGAGCTTCAATGGTTACCCCTGGCTGCCCGCATCAAATTCAATTACCTGATGCTTACAAATTCAATTACAAAGTGCTTAAGGGTACAGCTCCTGTCTACTTGAACCCTCTTGCAAAGGCTTATGTCACAACTCGGGTCACTCCGGTCAGCAATGGACTGTGGTCTAGCACTGCCTACACCACGCTTAAGACAATCCAGACTGTTTTCATGTGTTGGTACAAGATGGTGGAATGACCTACCAAGCGCTACAAGAACAGCAGGTCCCTGTCTGTCTTTAGGAAACGCTTAAAGAGCCACCTCTTCAAAGAGAATCTCCTATCCTAACTCTTACCCATACCTCTCTACCCCTCTACTACTCTTTTTGCACTTCCCTATATCTCTCTTTGTTGTCACCACTGATTCTGACTAGGGATTTTCCTCTAGAGAACTTATTGTGATATTGATGAAAACTGTAAAATTGTGTCTACTTTGTAAAAAAGTTAAAGCTAGTTTAGGCCACCTCTATATAATGATGACTTAGGAGAAAAGAAAGCACGATACATACTGTTTAACATTATGTGGTTAATGCTAAATGTTGAAAAATACAGTAGAGTGAACAGAACAGTCACAAGACCTTCTCTTCCAGGTCTGTCCTTGTAACAAGGATCTCCTCAGTATGGACGATCTGCCTGTTACTCTTCAGTCCTCGACCTTCCTTATCGACGATCTTCGATATCAACAGGGAGCTTTCTTCAGACACTGTGAGTAGGTACTGATCATCATAGGTGATCACCATCTGAGGACATACTCACTTTGATCAGTGACTTTTGCAGACAGCTGAAAATTTTAACCTGTTATTGCATTATTCAAATTGCTTTCATCTGTGAAGTGTGACTGTGGGCATTGGTGCATCAGCTCACCTTGGTGACAGGACCACAGTGAGCCTGGTGTGTGCTCCATTCCTTCTTGATAGGTAACGGGTATTTAATGGATCTAATGGTCCCAGCGGAGGTTCCAGTAAAGACAACCCTTCCAGAGTGAGATACTGCGAGAGCAGTGTGAGCGACTTCATCAGCAGGGACCTCCCTCAGGACCTGTTCAAACAATCACCAACATCCTCTAAAGTGGATATATTCAGAGTTAAGTATTCAGTGGAGAGGTTAAACTAAGCTGCACTGTGTGATGTAATATTCCAGTGCTGTACATAAGAAATATGCAGTCAGGTTCAGCATGTTTTTTTTATTTTGTGGATGTGGCAAATGTAAGATCTGACACAACTTGAAACAACTTTTTCAAAAGCTTTGATTGGTTGGAATGTAAGTTCAAACTCTTAATTCCAATAATTATTCACCTTAGAAACTATATTATATAATAATAATTATCATTATTAATTATTTATTAAGTTGCATGTTCAAACCTCTTGAATACTGTGGATTCAACAGATAGACAAAAAATGGAACTGAACATTTTGTTAGTAAAAAGAAATCATGCTCCACAGGCTTTACCCAAAGTTTTGGTGTTTGTATTCAATTTTGAATGATAAAACGTTGTAACTGACCTCACCGCCTTGGATCTCCCTCAGGGTGAGGTCTGACCCCACAGCCAGGATAGTTTTGTAGTCAGCAGAGAAAGCCACATCTGTGTAGTTGCAAGCCTTGATGACACTCTCAGATTCACGCTTGCCAGTCTGTGTGTTCCATTCATAGACCGCGCCGTCCATCCCACAGGACACCAGCCGGCTGTCATCCAGGCTCCACTCAATGCTACTTACCTACAGTCAGACAGATGCAAACACTGATTTATAAGGAAACTGATGGTGAGCAACAACCTTAGCTGTAGATCGGATTAAAATGCATGCACTCTCCTCTTGACTCACCGTCCCATTGTGGCCCTTCAGATTGAGAATATTCTCAAAAGAAGTGAACGAATAGATGTGAATGATGTTTCCATTGACAGCTGCAAACATGTGGCCTCCATGACTAAAAGCACACTAAAGATGTGGAGCAGGACAGTAAAGCAGATTATTCAGGCTGAATGTAGAAAGCCACAAAGTCTCAGCTTTGCTGAACACACAATCCAGTGGATATTACCTCTCTGCAGCCACGCACTGTGAATTCCTTGAGGGTACGGATGTCATCTATAACCAGGTTCATCAGCCGAAGTTTGTCTGAAAAGCCCACCAGGATGAAGAGGCCGATGGGGTGCAGAGCTATGCTGTGTGCCTCCTCCTGGAACTCCTTGTACAGCTCCAACTCCCTGACAAATTACAGCCGAGAACAGAATGGAAAAAACTGAGTTGTATGTCATTAATGTGCTTTACTAATCTGCATCAGGAATACTTATTAATCCCTTATTAATCACCAGGTATAGTTTGCAACATGGTGCACCTGCCAGAAATTCCAAGGGTGTAAGTCATATGTAATAAAAGCACAGAAGTATGTATGATATCATGAAAAAAAGGAGATTAATGATACCTTAAAAGTTGAATAAAATATTTAATTAAACAATTATAGTCATGTCCAGCTCCAAACCCACAACATCACTGGCCCTTTAAATCAGTCTGTTGAGACTATTGCTGTCAGCCACCTTAAAACTTCTGGGCCAACATGCTTGTGGAATATCCTCAGCAAAGCCTGGCCAATACTGACCCACCTCAGTCGCCTCAAAAGCTTTTCAGCGGAGGGTATTGATGTTCTTAGCCTAGTCCAGTAAGTCTGAATGATGTCCACTCTGGTCCCCTGGATTCCAACACATGTCACTGTTACCTTGATCCTCTTTAGATTTATAACCAGCTATTGTCTTTACCATATTGAGTTGCAGTTAAGTGCACACCATGAGACAAAGATGTCCACAGCCATTTTTATTCATCCCCATTATGATCACCTTAGAAACCGTTCATACAGCGGTTACTTTACCTGCAAGTGTAACAAATTCAGTAAATATTTCACTGGAAAAATACCAGATGTCACACATGAATGCTTACTTTGTCTCATAGTTCCAGATCCTTACAGTGCGGTCCAGAGAGCAGGTGGCCACAATGGGTTTGCGAATACAAATGGACAAACCAGTGATGGAACTGGAGTGAAAAGGCTGGGACAGGAACTCAAACTGTAGCTGTCCATCCTGATGAGAAGAGTTGTAGAGTTTTAGTATTCACATTATATCATATTCCAACCATGTGAAATTAAGTTAATCAACTGTGGTGTGTTGTAGAGAAAAGATAATCCTCTGATATGCACACATTGATGACTGAATCAGAGCATTGGAAGGGCAAGAGGGGACAGGAAAATGAAGAATATGATGATTTTCTGGATAAAAGGGACTCAAGTGGGTACACCAAAACTGTCTTAAAAGCGGAGTTAGAGATTTCTACATGGACAAGTACAAAAACGATAATGTGCAATATGGTCTTTGTTTTTAGTTTAAATTCTCAGAGCTTCACTGGTAAAACATGCTGTTGATGTTAAATATCAAGACCGCTAAACTCTCTCAAAATATATGTGGTAATTGTAGAAGTATTTTAACATCAACAAATGACCAAGCTGTGAGCAAAACCAAAGAAAGAACAAACATCAAACAGGAAATTGAACAAATTTGACAAATGAGTAAAATGATCTAACAAGTCAACTTAATAGATATTCCTGACTAGTTAAGCAGCGGCAACACTGATTGTTTTAATTAAGAAGGTGAGCATGAAAGAATGCAGGAAGAGACACAGAATGCAGCTTAGTGAAGCCATCTGAGAAACACGGATATGTGACTGTACAGAACCTTGCTTATGGCAGCAGATGAAAGGCTGACACTGTACAGCTGTCTTCTGTCCGTACTGATGGCCAAAGTCTCCTCTGCTGGACTGAGGCACATGGTGTCAATATGGCTCTCTGCAGTGGTCAAATCATGGCCACATGGCTCTGAAAGGATCTGACACAAACAGATCCCTATGAGTGAAAAACACACGACAGCACTGGTGATTTGGTTTTGAAGCTCGTGTTTACCCGAATCTCCCTGCTTTTATGGTAGCAGTCCTCCTCCGTCCTGTCAAACAGGCAGACAGTGCCGGGGCCAGTCACACACACAAAGCCCTTGGAGTAGGATAGGATGGCGGTTATAGGAGAATCAGCCAGCCTTTCATTCACATCACTATCTTTGATCCTCTTCATCTCCACCTGCCTATGCAGTGAGTTAACAGCTTTAATGATCTGACAGATTCCACAAAACACTTGCACAGAAACAAATATTAGAATATGAACTGAATAGATAGCCAATATTAAAAATGTAATTCTCTTACATTTTTCATAGAGTTGGTTGTAATCTAAATGATCTTGTAATGTATTTCTACTACAGGATGGTGGCAAAGTTATTTAATCCTAACAGTGGGGAGTTCAATCATTTCTTGAGCAACTTTATTGGAGGACACATTTGGTAGTTGTGGAAAAAGATGTTACTCCTTTAAAAAAGGAGTAGAATTACTGCCCTGCATGAAACAATGAAAAAAGATTTCTGAAACTAGTAAAACTGGTGGAAGAATTGCAAGATTTAAACCTGGAATGATATTGATAATCATTGTCCTCAAGTACAAGTTCGGTTCGAAGAGAATAGGTATATTAATAACAGATTGATACAACGTGTTCATATTTATTTTGTTTGATATTAATTAAACAAATCAGGTGAAAAAACTAATGGCTGAAGTGCTGCTCCCATCATGCTTTGTGCCTATTGTACAAGCCCTGATGATTAGGGCTCGTGTCAGTTGATCAGGTTAAACTTCAAAATCTTTTGGACCCAAATGTGACATCAGTGGAATATCTGAAAATTCTGAATGAGATTTTTTTTAATGAAAGTTTATCTGCGTTTCCCTTGATGACATGGTCACATTGGAAAGACACAGAGCTGTCACAGAGTTGTCTTAAATAGCAAAAGATTGGTTGAGGACATCAGTTTCAGATCGATTTCAGATGTGTCACATTGTCAAGATCTTCTCTTGACTATGTGACTCCTGTTATTGCATAATGAGTGTTACTAATCTTTGCTTGGCATTGTGTGATAACTCTAATCTAATAAGGAATATTTGCTGTAGACTTGTTACGGTTTAAATGTTTAAGTTTTATGTCTTGTCAGACTCTGAAAACCAAGTTAATGAGAGTTAAAACACACAATTATTATAACAAATCCAAACCCTGAGCTGACCTGTTAGTCTGCCCCGGCAGTACTTCAGAGGTCATCTTGATCTCTCTCCTCAGATCCCCAGACTCACACACGAGCAGCCTGCCTGTGTCCGTTCCAGCAAGGACTCTCTCATCTGACATCCAAGTGTGACACAGGAAGTTGATGGACTCCATCTTTGCAAAGCTGCTTTGTTTTAAGGCTCCCTCTAAGTAACGGAAAACCTTGAACACACCATGTCCACTCACACACAGCTGCATATTATTATAAGGGTTGAAGCTGACCTGGTGAGACAGAAAATATATTCAGAGTGGTTGCTTGCACATATGTGGCTCAATCAAACATGACTCACTTTGGAAATAGGATTATTAGAGGTGGTTGTCTTCACTGTTGCCAGGACCTTGTTTTTTTCCCACAACCAAAGGACCAAAATCCACTCTGGGGCTCCTGTTTGGCTTATTAGAAATTTGGAATCAGGGGAGAAAGCCAAGCAAAGAAACTCTTTGTGGATGATATCGTCTGAAGCTAGAACTTTCCTCCTCCTGCCCTGCTCGTGCTGCAGGTCGAACACTGTGATGGCGGCCTTCTCTCCACACTCCGACACTGCCAAGTAACGGGAACTGGGACTGATGGCCATAGCACGCATGGCTTGACTGTTCTCCGAACCTGTGGGGAGAGCACACCTACTTAAAGGTAACCAAAAACAGCATTACTTTGGAGAAAACTGACACAATTACTATCAACAAAGTTAGAATTGAATAGCTTTCTTTAAATGTGTTGTTTTGTTAGTTTTCACACTCCAAATTAGATGTCAAATATCAGTCAAAATACCTGGAATGAATCTTTGAGATCCGTGGACAATGTTGTGGCACACGCAGCTGCTTCCACTGGGAAAGAGGACCGTTTGCTCGTCAACAAAACACAAATTGTTCGAAATACCTGGCCTCAGGCCGAAAACGAAGTGGGACGCCACACTGGCCATTTCACGTTAAACACTTTTTTAAATGCACAAACAAAAAATAAAAGTATCTAAAAAAGTTTCGCAACATATACACCTTGGTTATACGTAACTTTAATTTACGCAAACACAGCCTCTGAAAATCAGTAAAGAGCGGACGAGATCCAGTATTGCCTTCCGTGACTCAGAGTGATGTTGCTAAGCAACGACAGCGATTCCCCCGAGAATTACAAGAGAATACTCTAAACATTTGTACAATTTTGTAAAGATTGGCATTTTATTGCTGTCATGTAATATTATCCCCCCAGTCTCACTTTTTTAGTTTATTCACTTTTTTCTCTCATTAAAATTGGCTAATTAGACGTTTCTTCGCCAGTGACGACAATCTCGCGAGATTGTAAATTTCCCAGTCCTTTGGTGAACAAAATCAAATGGAATTACATGGATACTGATATCACCGCATTGTAATTAAATTTGATCTATTAAAGAAGGGATTATCATAAGATGTGTGTTTCAGACCAGCCACCTACTCAAATAAAATAAAAAATCCTTACTTAAATCCTCAACTGAATCCTTATTCAAAGAGCATTTATGAGAAAGACGTGATATTATAATAGGAAAGATTGAAACACAAGGGTTGTTAGAGAACCTGCTTTAATTAATTCTAAACTGTGGCAAATGGCTGTCAGAACAAAAGATCGAAGATGTAATAATACCAACATTAAACAACATGTAAACATCATTCTTATCCCGTCATACACGTCGCCATATGTCTGTATGACTGAAGTTTCACACTGATACATCCGCAGTTTCTTCTCATGAAGTAGTAACGGCTAATTGGTGTTGTACCGAAATAAACGTGAAAAACACTGCCACAGCGTAAAAAGACAGTCGCATTTTTATCGCGTGTAATCTAACATTTACAGCTCTACAATTACTGACATCCATCAACAGTATAATTCACAAATTATAACTGAATGAAAATGTATTTCCATGTTTGGTTGTTCTGTTATATATAATTTAATCTTTTGATGGCAAATAGCCTGGCTAACAGATATTATAAAAAAAAAAAGCTTATATTGACAAAACATGAATAGGCAAGATTTTTTTTTACATGTAACAAATTTCTTTGCAATAAAATGTTTGGACTACCACGTCTTTAAAAGGTAATACAGTTTGAGTATATCAGCTACATTACAATGAACTATACATATGAGTTAGCTGGATTGATCACTGATTCAGCAAAAGCACTCCGGTTTGTGGGCCCAGCAGGAGGCAGGCTTGTTCAGCAGGAGATGTGGAGGGCGCTGAGGGACTGCTGACTCCGGGTCTTCTCTAGAGGGCCACCACTAGACAGAATGTCACAAGCAGCCAGTTCATGATAGAGGGCATTTAGCACCTCCAGAATGTGGGCTTTGCCTGTGTAAAAATGAGAGCAGATGGGAGCTTAGGGGGGTTATGTTGCAGATGACCCAATGGGAACTTAATTAATTTCCATGCCCTGGCTAGCAGTTCATTTTCATTGTTGTATTTAACAGCACTTAAACTGATTTTACTGGCTGTACGAGCGCTACCTACCATGCTGCGGGTCGCTGCCAGACTCCAAAGTGCTGAGCAAGATTTTCCCAAGAGACCTCCGTGAGACATTCTGAAACAAGAGTTATTCTGTGAAAGCTAAAAGGCACTTTGATGGGAGAACTGACTCTTGTAACCACATAAGCTTTCACACATGTGAGACAAGTGATGTTAATTTGCACATTGTCACATGGTTAGAATACTAAAGAATAGACACCAAATACTGTTGCATTTTAACTTTGCACTGTATTATTTTAGCTTGACACAAGACTTCATTAAAAAGCCTTATTTATTTTCATTTTGCTTTTAAGCAGCCATACTTTCTTTCAGTCCTTTAAACGGTCTTGACCAATAGTTCTAAAGGCTTTCTAATGGCCTTGTCTTTGGACACTGGCAGCTCTGTAAGTAATTTTCAGTTCAGTCCTTTTACCAGTAAATTTGAGGAGACTCACGTGACTGCAAACAAACAAAATCCATAACTTTAGGGATAATCCAATTATGTTTTGTCAGTTACTACAGACTAATCTCATTTAAAAATTTGTTTTCAAGAGGATTCAGTCAAAGTTTAGATTTCTTTAGTTTATCTAAAATTTCAATCATAACACACTGAATACTATGAACAGCAATGTGTTTTCCAGAGATATTAGCTGTGTCTTTAAATGCAAGACACATTTGAAAAGTGAAAACAATTTGACAACCCCCCAGGGCACACAGACAATAAAACTGATCTGTGTCTAAAACCTAGGAATAACCGTCATGTTATGTCACAATATAATATTGTTGTTTCAAAAATCCTAGAGAGAAAATGTGCCATCTGAAATGAACAGCTTGCACTGGGGATATGTTTTTAAAAACGGTTTGTACCGCAGAACTAAGAGATCTCCTACCAATAGTTAGTGTAACAGCTCACTGGCATCAGACATTTTCCCAAGTCATTAAAAGCAGCCGTCATTCAGACATTCTTAAAGAAGACATCCCTAGATGCTTCTATGATGAACAACTACAGACCTGTCTCTAATCTCTCTCTTAGTATCCAATATTGGTGAGAAAGTTGTATTTCTCAGCAACTTTCTGAATGTGAGTGGAAATCTTGATAATTTTCAATCAAGCCTTCAATGGAATCACAGCACTGGGATAGCTCTGGTTAAAGTGTACAGTAACATTAGGTTGAACATTGATTCTGGTCATATTTCAGGCCTGGTTCTACTGGACCTCAGTGCTGCGTTAGATATAGCAGGACACAGAAACCTGTTACACAGGCTGGAAGACTGGGTTGGACTTTCTGGAGCAGTTCTTAACTGGTTCAGGTTCTACATAGAAGGCCGTAAATATTTTTGTGCCAGGTATGAATCTGAGTAAGTGGCCATAATGTGTGGAATCTCCTATGGGTATTTTCTTCTCTTCAACTTGTATATGCTCCCTTTGGGCCAGATATTACAGAACTTTAACACCAATTATCACAGTTATGCGGATGACACACAACTTTCACCAGAAAACTGCAGCTCAGCAAATGTACTGTGTCTGCGTCTGTAGGAAATAAATAGATGAGAGAGAATTTTCTACAATTATATGAAGATAAAACTGAGTATGTAACCTGGAGTACTGATGGACTCACATCCGACTTTAAGCAGCCACATCCAAGCTGTCACCAAAGCAGCTTTTCAACAAGCCAGAAACAGAAACAGAATTAAACATTTTCTCTCCCAAAAAGCTCATGCGAATCTAATCCATGCATTTATGTCAATTAGACTTGACTACTATAATAGTCTTTTAACCAGAACTAGGAAAACTCAACACATCACGCTAGTTTTAAAAACGTTATACTAGCTTCCAGTTAGCAACAGAATAGATTTTAACACCTTGCTGATTGTTTACAATTGCTAGAATAGTTTAGGCCCACAATACTGTACATCTGTGATATGTTCAGAGAATATAAACCCAGCAGAGCTCTTAGATCCACAGACTCTGGTCAGCTAGTCCA
Source organism: Menidia menidia (assembly GCA_907169785.1). Taxonomy (NCBI): domain Eukaryota; kingdom Metazoa; phylum Chordata; class Actinopteri; order Atheriniformes; family Atherinopsidae; genus Menidia; species Menidia menidia. The sequence continues at coordinate 21,323,512 of CAJRST010033334.1, forward strand.
CATTCAACATTAAGAAGCAGCATTTAGCTTTTAAGCTGCAAACAGGTTGAACAAACTGCCAGTGGAGATTTAAAACGTTTCTTTTCTCATGTGTCTATGCATTGAATCTGCACTGTATCTGTATACCTGCTTGTTTTTAGTCATTTTAATTATCAATTGAAATATATATATATTTTTTTATCTGTATATTCTTTTCTTAATGCTTGTTGACTGTTTTTTCTTCTGGTGTAATGATTCTGTTTGATGTAAAACACTTTGAATTGTTTTGTACATAAACAGTACAAGTATACAAATCAATCAGATTTGACTTAAACTTTGGAGAAAACTGGGTAGTTGAAAACAAAAGGCCTAACAATCTATCCACTGTAGACAATCCCACATTGCCCCAGCAGTGTTGACGCGGGGCTCTGGAGAGGATTCATTCTGCCATAAAACCCGTTGCCACTTATTTTTATTTCTTTTTAGTACGGCTCGTATGTTGCATGCTAAATCTCAACACGAAGCCTTTGCTGTTTGGTGCCTCAGAGGGAACAGCAGCCGTATGAAGAGCGTTCTGCTCACCAGCTCTCTGAGCTGCTGCAGGAGCTGCAGGATGTCAGCGAGCTTCTCCTCCACCACAGACAGACGCATCCTCTCTGTCTGCAGCTCCTCCTGCAGCAGCTCTGTCTGCCCAGCCTCCTGCTGGAGCTCCTGCACGAGGGAACCGGTCACCTGGTCACACACAGTACCACAACAGTTCACAATTTAGACACACTCTCCTGCTTGGATCAGGGTGAGGACTCTTTTTCACTATTTATGGTAACCTGGCCTAAAACAGCATCGATGTAAAATGTAAGATTATAATAATCTTTGAAAACATTTTCTCAGACAAAATGTTGTGAAAATGTATTTAAGTCATTTAACATTTGAGTAAAAGTACAAAATGAAGAACTGCATACGCTAAAAATACAGGACAGATTTTTTTTCCTTCTGGAGTATCTTTCCACATGTACCTTTTGCAAACCAATATGTACTGTCGTTTTTGGCAATAACACTATGTCTCACTCAGAAAAGAGAAAGACGTACATCTGCGCACATTCAGCTGTGGATAAATATAAACATTTTCTACTTGTTTTTTCCATCAGCAGGTTAAGGAGTCGGGACGTTACTGAGGAAAAAACCCAGACTTTGTCTCAGTAGTAAACATTGTGGCTTTACATAGCATTTAAAGTTCTGAGACATTTTTGGCTTTCCTTATCCTTAATACTTTTTATTTTGGTCAGTTCTTTATTGGTTTTTAATTAGTATCCGTATTTTAAAAGATAAGACAAAACACTGACCTGGAAAGGAGCAAAACACAAGCTTTGCACAAATAAAGCTTTTGGGAAAATCACCTGTAAAGTATCCTAATGGATAAAGTAAATGCATGTCAGTTGTTACGGATTATTCCAGGTCTGCATTTGTATGTGCTCAGGCCAAAAACTTCTGGAAATCCCTGTGGTGCACCTTTACGTCATTGTGAATTAAAGGACAAAGGTTTGACCCCACACATCCTGGACATAAACAAAGCCTCACAACCAGGACTTTGTTTAGGTTTAACTTTTCCTCCCTCAGTGCTGAGATGTTCTGGGAACTCATTACATCACTGTTTTCCTTCTGCCTGTCTTCCTGTGTTGTGAAAATAAAGCAGGGCTGTGCCCAGAGAGCTTTAATTCACTAAATTTCCAAGTGTTGTGCAGCAAAAAGAGGGAGTGTTTTTTGTGGTCAGCTACAGTGAGAAGCAGCTGTAGACACACATGTACACACACACACACACACACGCACACATGTACACACACACCCACCCACATGTGCACACAGAGGGAGGCTCTGCAGTCTGCTGGTTTGGTGAGGTGGAAGCTGAAGAGTTGTAGCATTAGCTGTGGTTTGGCCCTCCACGGTCATAACAGCCTTGGTCAGTCCTCTCTAATCTCGCTCAGTACTTTGAACACACACTCACAGTCTCCTCGTATGTGAGGCCAGGCAAAGCATCGTCCAGAGAAAAGCTTTTCCTCCTAAAGATTGGGACGTTGGCTGCTGAGCTCTGCGGGGGTCTGTACCTGGTCCAGGTCCAGCTGCGCCCGGCTCTCCTCCAGCTCCAGCTGCCTCTGGACGCCGGTCAGCCGCTCCAGGAGCTGCACCACAGCGCTGCAGCTCTCTGCACTCCTGGAGCATCCAAACCCAGACACCAGCTTTTTAAAGGCCTTGTCATCGCACCTGGTGAGAACACGTGACAGAGGACAGAGGTTGTATCTGGCGAGTCATGACTGCATTTATGTACGGTCATTTAGTCACTGAAGCTGAGATATGTGCTTTACCTTTGACCACAACACGAGAGCCTGCTCAGGATGCTCTTCACCTCCTCCACCTGCCTCTGCTGATGTCCACTCCACTTCTCCTCTTCTTCATCTGAAGCTGCCTGACCCTCTACTGACCGGAACAGCTGCTCCTCCACTGCACACCACACACCACAATCACTTCTACACACACCACAATTATCATTACTACCACTAAATGAATGTTTTTATAGTCTACATTTCACCTAATCAGGCAATAACTATAACAATATTCTCCATTTCAAAATCAACCAGTTAATCATGAAAATAAAAAACAATTTTAATTTAGAAAAAGAATCTTTACCTGAGCCTCTACAGACAGACGATATATTAAGGGAGACACTTGTTCATACTAAGGCACAAAATGACAGACCATCCCTCTCTTACCCGGGGTGGTCACAGCGCGGCCTGTGGGTGAGCGGCGGTCCTGTTGGGTGTCCAGGCAGCCCCTCTGAGTAGGCCTGCTGCTGACCCGCGGCTGCCCTGCCCCAGAGCTGCCGGGGGGGGGCGGCTTTAACACTTCTGACCTGAAAGAGAGGGCTGGAAGTTCAGCACAGCCACCTCAGTGCATGTGTTCTGTCCATCTGTGTTGCTATGAGTGCCTCTGTTTAGAAACTGATCAGAGGCCAAAACTACATTTCAGATTTACACATATGAGAGAAGCTGAGCCACTTTCAGACATCACAGAGAGACATACTGTAACAGAGGGAACTGTGTATGCTGCACATCTACAACTGCTAGGAGAATTTTATGGAGCCCATAATACTGTACACCATATCTGGGTGGGGTAATTAAAACCAGACGATATATCTTTGAAGCATTTTTACAGTAAAGTGGGACAGGGGTATTGGTTTGCAGGATGTTGTCTGTAAGATCTTAAAATAAAGGAATCAGCACAAGTTAGTTATTTTAAGAGCAACATAACCTTCTTTCTCATCTATATATATTTTTAACTGCAGATAAAAATATCTTCCAAATCATCTTTGTCTGTATTTATTGTATCATGTCGTAAGTCACATTCAAGCAGATAAAAGGCCAATGGCTGCAGTTTGGGCGGATCAATGGTTCTGTAATAGTTTGAGTTTTCAGGTTTTTTCGGCTGTCTGCTCTTTTGTGTAGGGGGAAATCCGATAGGGGGGCTTCATAAATCACTGCATAAGTGTTTCCAGATGATGATGCTTTGCCAGGGAAAAAAAAGAAAAAGAGAAAACCTCCAAAAGATTTTCAGCAGCCTGAAAGAAAAAAAGTCACAGAGCACTCATGCTTATATCCTGCTGCTGGCACACGGCAGCCTATGCCGCTCAACAACACTATTTCTGCTTCTAAGAACCACTGCACCTTCCAGTGTGCTTCTCTGCAGTGAAAAGATGAACTTTACTCAAAGTATTTGCAGCGTGATTCAATGCATTCAACCTCAGAGTTAGGTTTAAGTCATGGTTGGATCTATGGAGTTATTTAACTAGGGTCCGCAGTTGCTGTCAGACCAACATGGACGTGAAGACAAAACTTTCTAGTTGCTCTGGAAACACCACATCGAGGAATGAGCTTGTGGAGCTTTTGTTACATGCAGGGTACAGTGTGACAAACTAAACTTGAATCCATGCAGGTCAGAGAAAGACTGCAGCTTCAGGCAGTAAAGGCTGCAGTAAGGTTACGGCTTCTGTCAGCCTCTTAAGAACTATACTATACTATACTATACTATAGATACCATAACAAGTAAAAGCTCTAATCTCTGGGACAAATGAAAACTGGTGCTGATTTGTTTTCCAACAAAAGCCACATTCATACCCTTGAGAGGTTTGCCTTAGTATGTTAGGACATTAATGAAGCACTAAGATCTGTATGGTGGAGGTGTTAAGGATGGAAATTCAAACATGGTGTGAAGTTTTTTTGCAAAAGCAAAGACTCCTCACACCAGTCCACTTAGACATACTGATTTATAAACATTTACATGTCTCAGTTATCTTTCACATTTCGAATGAATAATTGATTAACTGTTAAGCTTGAACCCTCAGTTTTACATTATTTCACAATGATAAACCCAGAAAATACTTTGTGTACAAGTATTAGAGATTATTTAAAATATTCATATTTTTTATAAACAGAGCATTTTGGCATCTCATAGCTGTAGTTTGGGGACAGTCAGTTATTTCAATAAAAAAAGATGAGTTACTTTCTTCACACAAAATAATTCCAACACAGCACGAGTGACAAGCTGATAAACTTCAGGTGGACACACTTAGGGGAATTTTTTTAATTTGTTGTGGAGAGGAATTTAAGCATATCATTTTCTATACTATTCAACATTTTGTGTTAGCAGGTAGCTAAGAGAAACTTATATACCGTTAACAGTAATATAAAAGGACTAGTTTGCAGAGCTCCAACTCCAAAAGCTCGTTATGCTGGTCTGCAGTCTCAGCTTTTCAAAAGGTTTTAACCATCTCTCATCTATTTTTTCATTGATGTTCAATTAGTTTCAGCCCCACAAATCAAAGGTGTTCATGTTTTCACTAATCCAAATCTAATTCTACAATACACTACGAATAAAGCACCAAATAGGGTGAAAATCATTGTAAATGTACCTCAATTGATACACATAACATTTTTTCAATCTTAAGTGGAAACAAAGTACTTTTCATAAAAACACACAATGTACATCAATGTTAAAGCTTTTAATTGGCAAATTAGTAATATTATTGATTGTATAAGGAAGCATTATTTAGATCCTAATGTACAAGTTACATCCCAAAAGGCACACACACAAACACACACAAGTAAAATTGTACATGTGTTTACTTGTGCTCCTTTGGGGCATTTCTAATCAACAACATTATGCATTCTATTAGAAATATGTAAAAGCTGTTTATACTCCTGGGAGTTGGTTCAGCTGTTGGCTGTTAGAGCTGGGAGACCCAGAATCCTCTCTGTGTTTGTCGGGTTGCAGTGCTGAAGTGAACTTTACAATAACAAAACCCCCATCAGTGTTCACCCTCTCATTCCCACCAGGGCAGTTTCCTCTTTCAGGTGTCATCGGCTGATGACTGTTCCTTCTCTGCTGAACTTAAATAGTGAGCGCGTCACAAACCTAAACTTAAACCTTAAGCTTGATGCTTGTTGGTGCCCTGTTTTATGGCAGAAGTAGGAGAGTTGAGGTCTTGTTTACAGTGTTGTTGGGTTTTAGTCAAACCTTTCTGGCCTCACACTCGAACAACAAAGTTTTTTTCTGGGATACAAATGAAGTTTAGTGACGTGATAATTGTTTAGGACTAACTGTGGACTTAATCGAAAAAACAGTGCCTGTAATATTTATAGAGCTCTCCTTAGCAACAAAAATATATAATCACCAAAGTCAAACAAAGAATGTCATTAAAAGTAGAAAGTAGAGAAATCCAAAGAGTGCGGATGGAACAAGTTCATAAGATACTTTGTTTGTGATGTATGTTTGCTGATGTAAGCATAGCTCTAAACTAGAGAGAGCAGGACAAAAGTACACTGTGAAAACGTATTTTTGAAGGCTGTTAAAAAACAACAGAATGGCAGTGAGGGAAAACCGCCATAGGGTAACACTGTTCAGCCCATTCTATTTAAAAAGTATGAATACCCTGGTAGCACCTGCTTCACACAATAATGAAGCCCCTTTGCCTGGACTGATAAATGGTCTTCTAGACCCTCCTCTATTCTCAGGCACCATGCAGGAGCATGAAAAGGCTGGGAGATTATACCTCCCTCGGGGCCGGCCTTCAGATGGCCAGGGTTAGGCTAACAGCAGGAAAGTCTGCTGGTGTGCCATTAAACTAAAATTGAGTTTTAAACTTTGCATGTTAGAGTGTATGTAATCCATTTGCTTTCTCAGTATTGGTGGAAAAGTGAGACTCATAGAATAAAGTGAACAGTCAAACTAAATTGGTCAAAGCTCATTTAAATGAAGGAGGATGACTTTGCATTTCATGTCTTTTCTTTTAGGTACAAATTTGAGGCAAAAAGATCAATTACACCATTGATCTCATGCAGGCCTTGGAAAAAATGCTGGTCTTTTAATGAACAAACAGCAGTGTTTAACTCTTCCTCCTTTTCTCTTTTCTTTTAATTATTTTTTTGTTTCTCCTGCTGTGCTTCATATTGTCTAATCCTTGTGCCTGCAAAAGCTCTGTAGGCTTAATTTACAGTATTAGGCTGCATTCACCTTTAAAGTGCTAAAAGTAACACTTTTAGTTAATCATGGCAAAAATAAATACATAATCAGAACCGAGTATTGGCTGTTCAACACGTTGCTTCTGTGAGACTCTCAGACTGGCCTCTTCCCACACATTCAATCCAAAGCAACTGCAGACTAGTTATGGGGCAACACTCACACACCTACAGTATTAAACTGACGACAACTTTTAAAATACTAACTTCTTTTGGTGAGTTGACTGGAAGTAGAGGAAGAATTCTTCCCTTAGATAAAAAAACTCATGTTCCACACGAAAAGGAAAAAGTGAATCAAGATGCAAATCAGAAACAAGTCCCATGTTCCTAGAAAAATGCTTTTCAGCTGTGATACTGTGAGCTAGATTAAAAAAAGAACTAAACTAAACTAAGAGGGATCTGGGTGCATCTATTACGCTCCTATCTCAGTCTCAACAGACCTGCGTTTGTTAGTTAAATATTAACATTTTTGACAGTACAGTCACAAAAAGACTGAACAACTATTGCTGATTTGGAAGGGATGCAGGAGAAAATGTTAGTTTGTTAAGCTACATCCGAACAAACCCCAAGACTTCTGGAACAATGTCCCTTGGACGGATCAGTCCAAAGTGAAGATTTCTGGTTATTGCGCACAACTCTATGTTTGGTAAAAGTAGGCATACCAACTGTCAGCATTGTGGTGGAGAGAGAATGATTTAGGCTTGTTTTGCAGCTACAGGATTTGTTACTGAATCAACCATGAACATCTGAGTATACCAAAAATATTTGAGGTGTATATTTTGATTGAACCTGGGCTATTAACACGATCTCAACCTGATTGAAATGCTGTTGTGGAATCTTAAAAGAGCTGCACAGATACAGATGCTACAACCTTAAACAGAAGTGCTTCCATAGAATAGGTGTGTCTAAATTCTTCGGAAAATTTTATGTGATCATCTCTCCTTATTTTTAAAAAATTATGTCAAATTAATCTATACAAATCACCAACAGCAATAAGTCAGTACAATCAAAATCTTCAACTGTATACTTTGCTGTTTGTAGCAGTTTAGCTAAGGACAGATCAACAGCAGGCCAGTAATATCAGCTCACCAACCCTGCATCCTCATCTTAATACGTCTTCAGATCACAAAGATTCAGTAGCTCTTGACTATTCAGTTGCTCTTAGCATTGTATTTTAGAAAAGAGCCATGTGGATATAGTTACAGGCAGCCCTGTCAACAGAATCCTCACCATGATACTCAGTCCACATGCTCTGGGACATATGGCACCGAAGAAGACTTGCTTTATTTCTGTCCTGCTATTTTAGAGCAAGAAGTAAAAGGCAAACAAGAAGTTCTCACTTAAATTGTAAACAGTTCACCTGACTGTCTTTTCTAACAGATTTGTTGGAATGACATGGAACTAAGGACCCATTGAGCCTTTCAGCTAGAATGTGCACAGGGGCTTAGTTGCTAAGATCCATAGGACAAGGGGGCCTAAAGGTTATTGTTCATTTGGGGGGCAGAGTGAAAGAAGTGAGAAGAGATTGATGAGAAATGTCAGTCTGCTGAGATTCTCATTCAACACGGCTCCCATTCGCCTTTGTGGCACTGAATTATTTGCCATTAGGACATCCACGGAAGGGTAGTGAAAAGACTTTGGAACATAGTGTGCATAGATTAGAGTTTAGGGTACTAGGAAAAGTACTGTGGTTAGTTGAATTTGTTATTCGGAATAACCTAAAAGCAGGTAGAGGAGTTTAATCATAAGATTCTGGTTGTGCATGACTGAGTCTTAGACTTCATAATAGCAGCATAAAGGAGACATTACAAGCATTTAGAGGTATCTCCTATCGAAGTGAACCAGACCTGCAGACAGTGATTATACGGTAGGTGCAGGGACAACGACACAGATATAAACACTAAACCCGTAGCTTTGTGCTTTAAAAGTCAAATTACACCCGTACTCCGACCAAAATGAATAGTTCCCAACAGTAGCGGCACTCAGACAGCACAGGCCTGCCACACACGAAGCCTGCTCAATAAACTCAAACACAACAGGGCTGAAAATTGCAATAGTAAACCACATCAAGACTTCAAAATAGCACGGCACAGCTTTGCAGGCTCAAGCCAGAGGGAAACAGAATCATTTGATTCTGCTGTCAGAGGAATTAGAATTCATTATGGTTCATTCCAGCCACAAAGGCTCCTCTGAAGCTACAGTCTGCCAAAACAAGCCCTCTTTTCTTATAACATGTGGAACTGCAGGACTTGTTTTGGTTATCTCTCACAGGCAATGTGAGATTGCAGAGGGAGGACTACCTTACCCATGCATTCACTCTACATTCATCAGGAAGATACATCAAGTAACTAATATTTCTAATGTCTCTTTTACCTTAAAATACCTCCACTCCCAAGGCAGAACTGTATTTAAATTCTGTGTTAAGAACTATGTATATGTCTGCGGTACTCCTCCCTCAGTCTCAATAATCCATCAGTTCATACCCTTAAATACAAAAAATACAAAAAGGCATACTGCCAAGTATGGCAGGAGAGTAAAACAGCTCACATGAGCTCTTCCACAACAGAGCAGATATCAGTCACCTCACATTGTGAGATGCAAATTATGAAAAATTCCTCTTTTCACTGATGACGCTGTTTTCATTTGTATTTGTAGGAGCACACAACACAGTGGTCATAGTTATAGACAGTCTGGACATTAAAATGAAGTGATTTAATCTGTTCCTAATCTTTGTTGTTCTTTTTTCTTTACCTGTAGTGGAGGAGCTCTGATTCCAGCTGGAGAATGTGTCTCTGCAGAGCTGTAACCTGGCTGGCCTTTGCTTCCAGCTCCCTCACTTTGCCCAGTCCATTGAGCAGGGCCTGTCTGGCTTCCTCCACCTTCCTCCTCATGGCCACCTGCTCCCTCCTCAGAGACCGGTTACAGTCCTCCAGAGCAGCCACCGTCTCCCTGCAGCTCCACAGTTCCTGCTCCAGCCTCTGATTACACTGCATGGCCTCCTCCACCTGCTGGTCTCTGGAGCTGCGGAGCAGGTCTATCTCATGGAGAATGTTCTGTAAGCTCTTTAGGTTGCTGTTAGAGCTGCTGTTGAGGTTGGAATTTGAAAGACATTTCTGGGCAGCTTCTCTTGACTGTGAAATAAAACATCCTTCTTCTGGTTTATGTTTGGAGGGACTTTTCCAGAGTCCTACCTGAGGGGAAGAGGAACAAGTGACCTGAAGGGGCAAGATCCAAATATTTGCAAACACAGTTCAGAATTAGCAGAGAAAATGCACGTTTTTTAAAAACATGTGTACTGTGGTTAGTGGTTTTCTTAGACACAGACGTCCATAAAGTTGGAATAAGATGCTTTTCACCACCTCTCATGAAATGGTTGTGGCTGTGGGAGTGTAAAGTTTTGCCTTGTAAAATATCTTCTCAAAACTTTATTGATCAGTCTTTATAAAGTTAATTATTGGTTTAAAAATAGAAATAAGATGAGAAACCATCCCAGCTTTATGAGTAACAGTGTAGACTGCGTACAAAAAAAGTCACTCCCTGGGGTTTCAGTTGCTGGTTAGTCAAACCAGCTAAAACTCTTTGTTCTCTGCTGCTCTTCTTAACATTTCTTTGAATTTAATTTAGCTTATTCAAAGAGCGTCACCTTACAATAAAACTCATCTCTGGATAATTTTGCATAATGCTAATTAAAGTTGATTCAATTATCATGCGTCACTAAAGATAAATTCAAATGGAATAATTGATCAATTTGTAAATGTTTCGTATCTAGGTTTTTTTTCCTCTATGGTTACTAAATCATTAAGTGAAAATAAACTAATTAAGTCCAGCACAATACAGTTTCTTCCAATATATTCCAGTTATTGTAATGTGAATGATCTAGTTCAGTCTACTTTAATTCAAATCACTGTAGTCCAATTCTATTCTGTCCAATCTAATTGAATTCCATGTTTTTAATCCTAATTTGTAATTGGAAATCTGGCAATGGGAACGAAGTGTTTATGCTTATAGGGTGCCAGGCTGGTGAAAAACTCTGTTAACCATTGTTAGTACAAACGTGAATATCTTCGAACTGCAAACCCATTGAATCATCACAATAACTTGATCTAAAATTTTACAAGCAAACTGACCCATTAAGCATCTCCCACGCACGCACTATTTTCCGTATTTGAGCCCGGACTATCTATTAAGGTCACATCTACTCCTGAACAGTCATGATTATGGGACTGAAACCAATGGCAACTTGTTTTGTTACAAGCTAAAGAATGGTCAGACATCACTAAATACTGCAAGGGGGATTAATGTCTGGTAGTTAGCTTTGCCTGATTGGTGATAAGTTAGTTTCCACTTGAACCTCTTAATAAAGCCTATAACTTCACCATGATGTTTTTATTGCGGGTCATAAATGACCCATTAGTTATGTATTGATTTACTGTGGGTGATGCTGGCAGCAGAGTTACTCTACAGGTGTGTGTGGGGGTGGCTGTGCTGGGGGGTTTCTGCAGCAGACTGGTGCCCCCCCCCCTCACCTGCAGGGCCAGGCAGCGGGCATCACTGCTCTGGAGGGCCGCCCTCATGTCCTCTATCAGCTCCCGCAGGCTGGCGTTCTCATCCTCCAGTTTACCCACCCGGTCCTCCGCCTCCTCCAGGGCCACGATCTCCTCGTAGCAGTCCTTGGTGCAGGAGCCCGGGCCCCTGCAGCCGGGGGCCGGGCCCCTGCAGCCGGGGGCCGGGCCCCCGCAGCCGGGGGCGTGCCGCTGCTCGGGGGAGGGGGGGCAGCCGCAGCCCCCCCCCGCGGACGGGAGCCTCTCCCGCCGCTTCAGAGGGCTCCTCAGGCGGATCTGGGTCTCGATGTGCCGGCTGTCCTTCCCCACCAGCAGCCGGCCGTCCTCGTACCGGCAGCCCGCCCTGGAGCTGAAGTGGCCGCAGAGGAGAGCGTGGAAGCGCCTGAAGGACAGCAGGCTGGGCAGGGCTTCTGGAACACCCGCACTCTCACTGTGGTCCGGGTCTCTGCGCAGACCCAAAACTTCACACAACACCTTAAAATCCTCCACAGGGATTTGACCGGCTCCGTGATAGTCCAGATGGTGGAAAATCTCCTGCAGGTACTGATCCAACCCCGTGGCCAGCACGATTATTTCGTTCTCCACGCCCCGGTCCAGCCCGTAGTGGTAGGCCAGCGTGCTGACCACCCACTGCGTCCTGCGGGCCGGCCGCCGGTACGGGTCACTGCTGTCCATGGCTGCCCCCGGTGACCAGCAGCATCTCTGTGAAGGGGACGGTTAACTCGTGTGCTTCAGCAGCGTCCTGTGCGCGTGCACTGGTCTCCGGGCTGAAGCCTGCAGCGGACTGGGGGAGGCACAGTGAGGCGTGTGTTAGGAATGAGCGAGTTTGAGTTAAGCACTGCCCCCAAAATCCACCACAAGAGCTCCAAACCGGCCCCCACAAACTCACGCACCCACATTATGATGCCGCCAGCCGGAGCCCAGGCTAATTACCTCCAGGTGTGAAAACCTTTGTGTTCACCTGGGTCAGACCTGGTTAAGATGGAGGATGCCCAAGAGAGCAATACAGAGCAAACAGAGGAATGCGAGCTCTTTTCAGCTGCTAACTTTTACCCGTGTGGTCTGTGTTTAAAGCACATATTTGAATTGAGTTTTGTTTTAGTTTTTTGCTCAATTTGCAAAACTCCTTTTTTGTGATGAGATCACATGTATAAACCTTCCTGTTTTACTTTCCACAGTAGTGCGCATGCGGATACTTAAACGGTTGACTCCATATTAAAATCTGTATTTACATCAGCTTGCTGATCACCATACAAGTATAATCTCATTTGCCCCTCTTCCTGATAAATCAGTCGTTTGACACAATGTTTGCGAAATAGACAAACAAACAAAAAAAGTGAGCTAAAACCGTTGACCAAGGCATGTTATGTTTTTTGCATTTGTCGAATAATAATAATTTGGAATGAAAAATTAAGTAACTATTTTTTTCTTTTAGTTTTTTTTCGGGATATACTTGTACGGTAAAATGTCCACTGAGTTTAAGGATGACCAAGCTTTTAAAACCAACTCTAAATGAAGATAGTTTGACGTGTGTTCAAACCCATTTCCTGAAGTGGGGTTGCGCAGCGACGCGTCGCTTCCATGGCAACCACGCAGGCTAAAGTCGGTGTGACCAGCACGAGCCTTTCTCCAGCTCACACAGCTTTCACCGGACATGTTGGCCGAGACGAGTAGGCAGATTTCGGCCCCTAATTCCGGATAAATTGTCAAGAAAAGAGGTACGTGTAAGATAGAAATGTCCCCATTAAAACTTTTAGGAAAGACTTGAACTGCTGCTAAACTAGGTTGGCTCCGCCCAAAACTCGTCACGTGACAACGTTGCGTGAGGTTTTGAAAATGTTTAGATCTAAAAACTGCTAATATTGACGATTAAAAAATATTGTCCTTTTCTTAAATATTTCTTCCTGAAATTCCTAGTTTACATATTCGGTTAACGGAATAGAAAGCAGACTTGTCCCCGTTTTTTAACAGCTAAATGTACTTTGAGACCACTTTAAAAGTATATTTCCACTCAAATATGAAACAGTATTTGACGTACTTGTAATGGTAATGGTTGACATATGTTTTACAGGATTTTGGCTGAAAGTTTTTTAAACTGACTGCCAGATGACAACATTATACATACAAATACATGCATAAACCAGTGAAAACTGTCACTTATAAAAAGATCAATTAAAAAAGATTTCAAGAAAAATATTAACAGAGAATTCTGAATAGTTTTTGCAGATATAAATAACAGTATAGGGGAGGAGGGTACAGTCAGGAAAAACCTCATCAGTTGGATACTTTGGTCTGAGAAGCCTCACCTTCAACATGCTGTAATGGCTGTTATTGGTCACTATTCTGAAACTAACCCCACATCGTGGTTGAGCATAGAGCAGCACACAGACCCATCAGACTCATCACACATTATAAGTTCCGTCCAATAGATTTCCAAGGACCACAGCCACTTTAGACAGCAGACTGCTCTGACCTTTCTTTTTGCACTCCCTCCACTTTATTGTTGCTATGCACACTGAGATATTTACAGAAAGAGGGGGTACTGATTTTGTACTTGCCCTTAAATCCACAACCAGCTTTTTTAAAAACTTTTAACAGCAGATGGTTCTGCTCACCATGTGACAGGGTTGTCTCTCGGTGTTTGGCCTCCTCACTTTCTCTGATGCAGTTAATCACATGTCGTCATAAAACTTGTTCTCTGTGTCCTGAGAGAAAAGGGACTTTTACAGCCACTGACTGATTAAAAAGAAAGTTTTATATTAAACCCTTTCTTTCAGAGCTTTGCATGGATACCACAGCATTGAGAGCAGACCCCATGGCCAACATGTCAGAGACAAGTTTTGATATTTCACAGGAAAACTGTGAAGCTGGAGCCAGAGACCAAGGACAAGGTGTCCTGATATCTGAGAGCATGTTTGTAGAAGATAGCTTAGAAAATAGCTTTGCTTCAACTGATGACGTCCCAGCACAAACAAATGACAGCTCCCATTACGTCACATGGACAGTTTACATTGCTGTAGCTATTCCAAAAGGTAAGTGGATTTTTAAAACATATTCTATGTTACATGAGTTCCATTATGATGTCTAAACCTGAAGCAAAAGCTATATAAAAAGGGTGATAGATTGTGTTATGACTTGATTATTTATAGATAGATAGATAGATAGATAGATAGATAGATAGATAGATAGATAGATAGATAGATAGATAGATAGATAGATAGATAGATAGATAGATAGAGAGAGAGATCCTTTACTTTGATTTAATCTATCAAAATGTATTATTTTTCAGCGGATGAAACTGATGCACCCAAAGCTTCTAATAAGGCACGCAGAAATGACAAAAGTTCATCCCAAGTTATGGTGAAAACTCATAAATCTCAGAGCTGTTATCACTTTGAATTCACATTGCTGCCAGATGATGCAGAAAAAGTCAAAGTGGACCTGATAGATTTTGGACCAGTAGCAAAAATATACAGAGAAAATGAGACGAAGGTAAACAAGACTCGTCATATTATTTCTCAGTTTATGTTCCCTTAAAGAAGAATTCAAAATATTCTGAATGATCAAGAATAAAGCAGATAGAGGAATAAAAAAAAAAAACCTATCTGGGTACATATTACCAAAAAGAGAAAGAATTCTGATTAGATACATACCTCAATACAAAGTGCTGCTATCTAACATTTGTAATTATCAGGGCCCCAACCATGACAAAAGTATACATCTTTTAACAGATTCTGAGGACGTGGTATGAAGGAAAGAAGACGTGGGTTGGATGGGCCCAAGATTTTAATGTCAGGGTCAACGAGGCCACAGTGATCAATTTACTTTCTCAGAAAATCAAGCTTAACATATGGAACGGCAACGAGGAACTTTCCAACCAAGCCCGCTACGAAAGACTAAAAGCAATCCGTCTGCCTCAGGATGAGTCTGAATATGCAGCAGACGTCTATGGTGGTTTCACATGGCCCTGGAAAAAATAACCAAACACTGCACTCTTTTGGAACACAATATTTTGACAAAGAATGTGTTTATTTTTGCTTTAAGGTGGTGTCAAGGCTATGGTGAAAAGGATGAGAAATGTTTGTGAGGGGAGGTCAACAACAACAAAACATAAAGGGGATTTATTCTTCGGTTGCAGTTCAGAGAGGAGCCCAGAATCAGGTAAGTTTATGGTCCGTGCACGATTTTAGGTGACTCTTCCACAATCAAAGAAGGATGTACACTTGTGATTAATAGTTTCTATTGATATAATGCTGATATAACTCCTGAGTCTATTTTTCAGATTCCAATGACTTGGTTAACTCTCAACTTTTGAAAACAGAGTCGTGTGTCCCTGAAGACATAAAAAAGATCAGCTCTGCATTAGTGGAGATCAGTCCTGTTAATTTGGTAGCCGGTGAGTCAACTTTTCATTCGCTGGAATGGCTTTAGATGAAAAACAAAGCCATTTCCATTCGTAGTCCTTTTTCACACGGTACATGTTCCCTGGTGACCACAATTTATAAAACCGATTCTTTGTTTAAGAAGTGAAATGATCCAAAATTCACTTCTTAACAGAACAAAGAGATAAGAAGAGTCTAGGAAAGTAAACTTTGTAACTTACTAGAGTACCTACATTTGTAGAACTAGAACAAAATCAGAGTTTTTTGTACTTACCCTGAGTGTATATATTTTAATGCACACATCTCATCTTTTTCTTCTCAAATATTTTTCATTATTGATCATTTTGGTGAACTGTCAATGCAAGATGTTTTTGTGTTGAACTTTTACAGATAAAGACTCAGGGTTTGAAGTCATTGTCATGCATTGGTCAGTTTTCAAAAGTTACCTGTTGCTTCATGCAAAAAAATAGATCAGTGGGTTTTATCGACAGTTAAAGAAAACAAAAAAAAACAGGACCTTTGAAATCTTTCAGTTGGGGGACCCCTTAGAGATTGAAAGGATGGAGACATCTTTTACCCACTTTTTCAGATCATGCTGAACTGACCACTAGACAGTGTGATAATGACGTATGATGTAACCTACTTGACACAGTCACAGTACTGTAGAGTCACAGTACTGTAGAGTCACAGTACTGTAGAGTCACAGTACTGTTAAATAAAGGCCCCTCAAGACAGTGCAGCATTGCAGCAGCAGTGTTCATTTAAGGTAAAGAAAGGAAAAGAAAAGGAGAACCTGTCACAGAACAAAGGATTAGATCATACAATTGTAAATAAAGAACACTTATACACAGCCTGGCAGAAATGTGATTTATTTTTTTCCAAGTGAACCCTGGAGCATTTTGGTTTGAGTTAGAAATAGAAGCAGACTATCCAGAAGGCAAAATGAGGATAAATATGTACTCTGAATAACTTGTTTGCTCTCGGTAATCTTGTGTTTTGGTCTCCGGCTCTTTATCGTCTTTTTCAGTTCTGCTGTATTTGTCTCGAATGCAGAGACAGCTGCTCATACTGAGAACATTATTGAGAAATAGCAAAAGGGTTAAAAGGCCAAAGTAAAAACAGAAATCCTAACGCTGCACACATTCTTGTTTGCGGTTTTTGTAATGCTGGAAGGGATTGATTCCTGTTTTGAGGTTTTTCAGACAAACCCAAGGAAATTACACCGTACAGAAATGTTAAGTTCAGTTAAGTTTTATTAATTTAACCTCCTGAGACCCTGTATCCGCATATGAGGACATTGCATTTTTGCCTCTTTTTACCATGATACTTCTTTTTCTTTCGACTTTGACCCCTTGGCCTCATAGCAGACGCTATCAGACACTACTGTTTGAAATCTAAAGTAAAATGGTTTTATTCATTTTTAACCAATCATGTTTTGATTGTGTAATTAAAATGTTGTAAATAAGTCATTTTGACTGTTTACACCGTGTATAAAGATAAACCCGAGGAAAAACTTCCTGTACCGTGACAAAGTTTAGTTATTAAACTTATTATGTTTTATTAATCCCATATATCTTCAAAAAAGCAAAAATGCACACCAAATAAAAGCTCAGGTCTGAGGAGGATAATGGAAAAAACTATGAATGTAATCCCACTTGATATGACACTTCAAAGATACAATCCAGTTCTAGCCAATTAGATTCTAGTTTATTATTATACGATCAGAGTCCTATCAGTTCCAGTTCATTAGCTTAAGTTACAATTCCAATTTAAAAGTCTTCTAAGGAGAACAACAGATTGTTCCGATCCAATCCTCTATCCTGAGAATACACGAGGAAAAAAATCCCTTTTAACAAGAAGAAACCTCTGGTGGAACCAGGCTCAGGGGTCGTGGCCACAGCCATTCACAGATACCTGAGGAGAAAAAATGCAATGTAGTAACAGAGACGGATCTGAAAACTGAGGGCTTTGCCTTCCATTCTATTTTTACAAAAATCTAGCAACCATAAGTAGACCTGCAGTCTGAGAGTGAAGTCTTTAAGACACGATGAAGCTTGTCATCAAAAGCTTTGTATGTGAAGAGCAGAACAATAAATTCTATTGTTTCTCTATTCTATTATCTCTCTTTCTAGTTTTCAAATGGACTTTGGGTTCAGCAATTTGGATCAGCTGAAGGCTTCTCAGATCAATTTAGTGACAGCCCAAAAATAGAAAATGGTAATTCAAGTCTAATCTTGAAGTAATATAGGCACTTACCAGTTTTTCTGCATTACTCTGAGATTGAATGTCCCTAATTTTGGCAATGTTAGAAATCTGAAAGAAGACAATTCAAAAACCCGTTTTGGATGTGAGTGAAAAGACACTTGCAAAGTTCCACACCTGTAACAGAAGGTTTATTTTCTACAACCATTCTAAATACCTTTGTTGCTAAAGTATGAATGTAACAAAATAACCTAAAACCTTTTAAGTGTTAACATGGAATATATGATGCTTTTCTTTTACTAACAGGTGAGATTTCGTTGACTGAGTGCTTCCCACTTTGTTCTGCTGGTGTATTGGATATCATGTGCCACATCTCTCTGGATAGACCATTACTGTCAGAGCAACTGAGATCTGAACTAAATCCTCTGGTCATTACAATCTTGTCAGCAACATCAATGCCATCAACACCAGTTCCTTTCCACATACTTCAGGTATGACCCTCACATCACTTTTTTTTATTGTTCTTGAATTAAAACATACATTGCAAATGTGTTCTAATGTAAATCTATCTTTTACAAATACTTTTTGCAGGAGACGTGCATGCCTGTGTATTGCCAGTATAAGTTCCATCATTTGAAAGTCCACAGGACAAACCCTCACAAGCATAGTTCAAATATCTACTTTAGAGATGTGAATGTGATTCTGACTGGTTTGATGAGCCCTAAAGAGCTCCACGAGCTCTTTTGTGGTCCACCCCTGGAGATAGAGGTCCATGACCGTGACTTAAAGCCGGGAGATTCACTGAATTCTCCTGCGACATTTGATTCTGGACCTGATAGTGATACCGACTGTAGTGGGGAGCTATCAGAGCAAAAGACTTCCCACGCTCACACCTATGGCATTGCCAGCTTAAATCTCTCAGAGCTGCTTTTTGGGAGAAGATGTTTTAAAGCGCTCTTACCAATCAAGTGCTCCCCTTCCCCTGTGCCTATGGACTGGGAACAAAACAGGCCAAAGAACAAGAACGTAGACACAGCAGTATCCAGAGACCACATACGTCAGGGCTACTATTATGATGCAAATTCTCAACTCAAAGTCACAGTGGAGATAGCCTGCCCCGTCGTCTTAAAGAACGGCAATGGGATGGACTTTTGTAGTACTCCATTTGGGCGCATTGTCTACTTATTTGGATACAGCAACTCTGCAGTGATGAAGAAGCTGAGGGCTGAGATTCTCAATATCAACGCAGCAGCTTTTCATCTGGGCCAAGAATCACTGGAATGTATAGAAACAGCCCTTTCAAATTATGTCATTAATTTTAAGCATGATGAGAGCAAGGATCTGGATTTTGTGACAGGATTCCATGTGCTAGATAAGAAGACTCACATCGTTGTTCTTGAGGGGCTGAAAGACAAAGCAGTGAAGAGACTTTGGAAAACCGTTCCAATGAAGTAAGTCCTGGATCACCATCTTTCCCCAGGAGCCATTGTTAACAGTTTTCAGCTGTGCTGTTTCTGAGTTTTGGGTCATGGGGGAGGGGGGTGGAGGTGGTGAGTGTTTAGATTTCAGTGACAGCCCATGACATATTTTGCAGGCTAAGTGAGAATGAGGATGAGCAGGTGATAGTCCTCTACAATTCAAAGCTGAGTTTCTTCAAACGCATCTATGACTCACTCCATGTTGGCCTGAGTCCAATCTGTCTGTGTAAATCACTGGAGACCATCATGAGGAACCCTCTGATCTACGTTAGAGGAATGGTCCCCCAGCCATGCTTCCAAGCGTTGTCAAGGTAGGCCATGAAAGGGAATTGTGCAGACAATAAACCTTTTTTTGTGCAGACAATCAACTATTTTTAATGTAATAGCCTACTTACCGACAGTGAAAAGGCAGACATAATGTAAAGTATCCCTGCAGAGAGCCAACATCCATATCCAACAGAAACGCAGCAATATTTTAGCACCCCACTGAAGTTCATTTTCTTTCTTTACTCTGTATAATTCTGATTGGTCTCCAATAGCTTTTGGGCCTTCAGCAGTTGCTGTTTTGTTCTCGTACTGTTAGCTGACTGAAAACTTTAGTCAGTGAGAATAAGTGAGATAATAGACCAGATTGTTAATAAATGTGCATGAACATGAATGGATGAAGCACACTATTTTGATTAGCTGGTTATATAAGATTATGGACTACTCCAACCAATTTTTTTGCAAATGTTTTGGTAATTTTTGGTAGTTTTACCTCACACAGTGATGAATCGTATGCAGGCCCCTCTGGTCAAACCTCAGATCCGATTTGGTTCATTGTAACGATCTGCTCATTGATTGATGTATGTGATGTTTCCTCTTCTGGTGACTCAGACAGAAACAATGGGGGGCTCCCATCACCTGCCTTCATCAGGGTTCACATGCACATCTCCACTAACATTTCTTCCTTTATTAATAGATCTGTCAGGACACACTCATCATAGACCTTTTCATTTCTCATCATCATTAGTCTGTTCCACAGTAAGATACATTGATTTAATTTAAAATGTATTCAAATGATTTATCTTTTAAGATTCTATCTAAATGTATGATAAATTACACAGATCATGATATTATGTAGTAATATTATGTAGGACTACTGCCCACTATGCTGAGTTGCCTTTGCAAAATTCTCCTTTGCATATTCAGCTGAAATGTTTAAAATCAGCCTCCTGCTCCAAGCCACTTCTCTGTATTTGTTTCTCTCAGTCACTCACAATGATGCTACTGCCCAACAAATGGCTTTAAAATAATGCCCTGCATCACAGATTTATTGAAGACAGACAAACTGTTGGTGCAAAAACTGAGGAACCAACAGAAGTCGATAGTTCTATAACTTCTTATGGATAGTCCAAGTATTGTCCTAGTGAATCCACTGCACCAACCTCTACTCCAAAGTTTTAATATTATTTGGATTGTTCTCATCCTTTCATGCCAAAAAGTGCCATTTGCTTTACTCAGCTGCCTGTCCATTTCTGATTCACCCAACAACAGTCATCATACTAATTCTTGACAGCTTACTGAGTTATTGACTGAGTAATTCAGGAAACCAGAGATGTAGAGAGTAAACAGAAATGGTGAGATTAAGTTCCCCTTTGATGTTGCTATTCTATTTAAAAATTCTGAAAAATAGTGGTATATTAAAGAATTATGTTAGAAGGACTGAAGAAATCAAATTAAATGATTCACACTTTGTTGCTCGCTTTACAGACTTAGACTTAGACTTAGACAGTACTTTATTGATCCCTTGGGAAGACTCCCTCAGGAAATTAAGGTTACCAGCAGCTTAAAGGGCAAACAGTCTCAAGTTAGAATCAAATCAAGCAAAAATATACAAATAAATAAATTTAAAAAAAAAAAAAATACAAAAAATACAGATTAACTTGATGAAAGTAGGCACATTAAATCAGGTACAGATATGGCTTCTTCAACACCAACTTCAGGAGTATAAGCTGCCTGTGATGGAAGTCCTGAAAGGTCCATCAAGATGCATCCTTATCTAACTGCTAACAGGGTGAAACTACTCTGAAAAAACTGTGAAACTACTGTGAAAAATATGCTGAAATTAAGAAACTTATTTGCATGGCTGCAACTAATCTGATTACTAATATTGATCATTGACTAAATGTTTATGATTCAGTAGTGACTGCTAAAAAAGTCAAAATTCTAAATTATTGGTATCATCCTTTAACCTCAAGATAAAATGTGAAGTGAAAATAACTTTTTCCCCAGGTTAAGCCATCTGTGTCAGGCAAGGCAGCTGGAAGAGGCGGTACAGCGAAACCTGTTCCCCTCAGCGGATATGATCCTCAGCCTGAGCAGGGAATACGGCACGTATGCTGAGATGTGTGAGCTTACAGACAATACAGACACCAAGCAAGACAACCACAGACTTTCTGTCAAGATGAAAAGACAGGCGCTGCTTAACACCCATAACAAAGAGTACCTCAGATGGAAACACAGCCAACACACGCCGCTTCAACAGGATTTTGTTCAGGTCCGTGTTCCTAAAGTACAGATTTCTGGTGTCATTCGGATTAGCTTCTTGAAACAGTATCCTGTTCTGTTGTATTCCAGGAAAATATTAAATACGTTCAAGAAGAAAGCAAGCGACTGCAAAAAAGGGAAGCAGCAACATTAACGGTGGAACAGTCAGGAAGCACAGTAGCACACAACTACAGTATCCAGACTTTCAACTCAAACACCAGAGCCATGGAGCTGCTCCTCCAGGAGATGGCTCAGGTCTGAACAGCTCCCATAGATACACGTGTTGTGTGTATGTGTCACCAACACTATTAGGACAGATAAGTAC
Organism: Menidia menidia; assembly: GCA_907169785.1. NCBI lineage: Eukaryota > Metazoa > Chordata > Actinopteri > Atheriniformes > Atherinopsidae > Menidia > Menidia menidia. The sequence continues at coordinate 21,345,532 of CAJRST010033334.1, forward strand.
ACCTTTGACCTGCTTTTGGACAGAAACACATCTCTAGATTGAAGTGCCCAAAAAATTAGACATACTATATATGCAGAAGATTATTCTGGAATTGAATAGATACAGTACTGTCACTGTAATTTTCAAAACACATTGTGACATTAGTATATTGTCGAAAATGGAAAATCTGTTTACTTGAATTTTTGTACTCGGCATACTCCAGGTAATGAAAGGTTTAAACAATGAGAAATTACATTGAAGTTTTAATTGTATTCCAGACATTTTTTTTAAAGGATTGCGTTAATTTCAGGTGTACTAAGTCATGCAAAAATAATTAACCTTGCTGACCAGGTATAAGATATTTAGCTGTTTTTTCCACTTTACTGCCATCTGTTTGTTTCAATTTCTACAAGTTCAGTCAATTTCTTTGTTATTTGTCAATTAAAGGAACATCCTGTGTGTTTTATAGTGTTTTAACAGAGTTTACACAAAGAAATAGTCATATGACATTTCCAGACAAAGAAAAACAAGATATAATCAAACCTCTAAATGACACTTGTGAGATGATAATATTGTGAGAGTAAAAAGTGTCTCTTTTTGAATGTCTCAGATGCCCGGGCGGAGGTTCACCTACAGTCAGCAGTATCACAGTGCCACAGTGGAGCTGGCAGGTTTCAGCTCTAAAACTCACTCCACGTCTACTGCTCCTTCCACAGCCTGGGTCACTCATTTAAGAGACTCTAAAGGTCATGCTAAACGTCTACATGAGACCCGTGTGGAAGAGCTGAAGAAGGTGTGTCACTCTTCATCTCTCTGCTACTGTATATGGAGTTTCACAAGAGGGGGATTGTAATTTCATTTCTAGAATCTTAAATTAGGGATAAACATTTAGAAATTGTTCTCTTTCTGTGGCCATATTCACAGTGACCCAGTGTATACTGAATAGCATATAATAAAACATCACTAATAATATTATGCTTAGGGTTGCTACTGATTTATTGTTCCAGTGTATTTTCTGCCTCATCTCTGTTGGTATCTGATCATGTTGTGTGTTTTTGATAATACTACCATTTGTTTTGCTTCCAGCCATGGAGAGAGAATGTTTTACATGCCAACACATTGGAACCCACCCTTTCAAGGGACACATGGCCCTGGAACCAGCGGTCTGAGGACTTTCAGCTCTACAGAAAGCCTCCCCCATTCTTCAGCACAACTCCCATCACTATTCACCTGGCAGGTAACTGATTTAACAAGGGAATTAACAAAAAAAAATAGGAGTTTTCGCCAAAGAATAGGCCGATGAACCAACTGAAATTGATTTAAAAAAAACAATAAAATAAAAAAAAAAACACACACACAAACGTCCAAAGTAGTTTGGAAGACCTTCAGAAAGCCTAAAAAACATCAGGTGAAAAACACTTTTAAAGATTATAAAAAAATGTGCTTGCTTTAAAGCTAAATCAAGATAAATAGGGCTGGATTAATACCGTTAAACCTAATACAGAAAATTGGCTAAGAGAGGTAAAGAACACCCCAGCAAGTTTGACCTGTTTAGCAGTGTTGTTTCCTTCAAGGGTTTCTGAAACGTTACTGAACTCCCTACAGGAATGGGAATCTGCAACTTAATTAGTTTCACTCTCAATATACTTGAATCCTTGTCCCCAAATAAATATTAACGTGCTATAGAAATACTTATCAACATGTTGACATTTTTCAAGACTATATAAAGCGTTTCAATGGAAGAAAAGAAAAATAAACTCCACTATAAATATGACACACCTGCCTCCACAGACAAAATGAAAGGAATTGGACTCACAATTGGTAGTTTGATAAGTTATTAAACTTACTCTAACTCATCAAACTTGAAACTCAGCCAAAAATACATAGTAAAATTGAATTTCATATAACAGCATATACATGAATTCAGCTTCTCTTTGTCACTCAATGGGGGCTGTTTCATGGCTTTTGCATGAAGAATATACACATATATTGAAGAAAAGTGAGGATTACGTCTAATCTAGATTAATGGATCCACTGAATAGAGTTCCTGAGACAGAAATAAACATCTGTAAATTAAGTTATTTTAGAAAGATGAAAAATTTGCACTCTGAAGAGTTTTTAATAATCAAAACAGATATCTAAAACAAAGAAACAAACTTCAGAGATACCTACAGCGTAAAGATGGTTTTCTGTACATGTCTGAAGAATCCCTGTGATCAGTTTTATTTATATTACAGAAGCAGATGAAATCACAGTTAGAGTAATACAAGCATTAGTAACACTTGTGAAGTCAATTTATATACACACTTAATATCGTCAGTCGCCACTCAGACATGTTATTGCAAGTAAAGTAACACATGACACAACTGTATTTTTGTATGTTTTTACACACTATACAAATCTGAAGAAGCTGCTGAAGGGATGAGACACTGTCAGATAATGATTTTGTGCAAGCTTTCAATCCGAGCATTCCAAGCAAAACTTGCTTTTGTTTTATTACAAAAGCCTGGTGAATAATTTGTGGTGACTAAACAGAAGGCTGTAACCAACACCTATCAGAGCACTGAATTTTAGCATTTAAAGAACATCCAAAGTCTGCATATTTTCCTCCTACGGGGTAAGCTCTAAGCTCTCTCTCAGTGCTGAAGACCCATATTGACATGCTTTGATTGAAGGTCCAGATGGTGGAACTTCAGCCAGTAGAGGAAGAATTTCAGTCTCCCACACAACGCTGTAGAATCACTTTGGTGGTGGAGATATTTAATTAATATTAACGTACCCGTTAGTGCTGCTCATGATGTACTTTTTGACCCAATTTAGTCAAATGCCTGAAGAAGTGAAGAAGCCTAAGACTGAACAGTTTGTTGTTGATCTTCAGGTGAAACTCTGCAGCAGGAGCAGCTTCAGGCCGCCAGAGCTCAGTACAGCCGCTGGCTGAGCAAGCTGCTTCCCGTCAGCAGCCTACCAGACGTCAGCCCCGTCCCCCAGTTCAAGTGCCACATGAGAGGAAAGTCAGACAGGACTCAGGGTTTACTGAAAGATGAGCCAAAGAAGTACTCGCTACGGAAACCAGGCCTGATGCTGAAGGTACTGCCGCTCTGTACCTGGTTAAGTCAAACTTTTCAAAAGCTTTGCTATATTTCAGTTAAAAAAAGGACACTAAAACATATACATCAAATCACAATGCAATGGCATGCAAATCTTTTGACAACACAAATGTTGTCAGAGACATTTTGACCATTTCAATGAAGCAAACTTATTGAATTTGATGACAGCATGTCCCACAAAAGTTGAAAGTAGGTGGTACTGAGAGAATCTTATGTGCGATTGTGATTTACTTGAATCATTGTGAAAGTGAGTTTGTGTTTTTTGTGTTGCAGCCTTTTCCTCAGCTCTCTGTGATGAACTTGGAGGATAAAAAAGCAGAGGAAGAGGAGAGAGCAGCTGTGGCTGCACCCCCCCGCACTAGTGGCAGACTCAACAGCACCAGCTCTGTCCCCGGACCCCTGTCCAGCAAACACCACCGCCTGTGAGTCCAATTACACATTTTATTCACAAAAGACTGACACTGTGTTGATACAATACATCCTGCTAACTTTCAGTGACTTTAGTAAGCCGGAGTAGTTCCTGTACAGCCGACCTGCTTTGCCTCTGACCAATGAGGAGATGGCCATCTTCAGATTTCAAAAGTAGGCATCCAATATAAAGACACACACACCCACTGTTTGCAGCCGGGTCAAAAAACCTGCGACTCATAAATAAAAGCGGCTGATTAAATGCATGATGGTTTGTGACAGTTCACTGAGACTTCACCGTTAAAGAGCACTTTCGGTAGTTCCATCTGAGCAGAAGCCTGTTTTACCACGCCTCATAAAACACACCTACTGCTTTCACTAATCTCCTAATGAATTAATACCTTTTATAAATAAAGGCAAAAATCGTAACACAAGTGTAAAGACAAATCATTTAGATCCATGTGGTTTAGACAGATCTAAGGAGCCGGTTGTTTGGTCACGGGGGGGTTCAGTATGTTCTCTCCAGAGGGTGGGAGCAGATGTAGGCTCTGTTGTCTAAGACTGCCTTGGCGATTTTCTTGATGTTGGCATCATTGTTCTCTGGAGCATCTGGAACACATTGAAATGAGAATTACAAACAATCACTTTTATTTGTTTAACACAAATTGTTCATGTGTGTAGATCTTGTTGCCAGTGTGCTCTGATTAAATACAGGTGATAAAATAAGTGGAGAAATTCCACAACACTGCAAAATATTTCGTAGTAAAATGTAAAAAAAAGAAAGGCTGTTCTTAATTACAGTTTTGTGTACGCTTACGTTTTTGCAGCTGAACCATAAGGTAATTGTTCTTGAAGAAGGCCTCATTGCAGAATGTGTTTGTGAGCAGCACCTGGAAAATAATCAACAGGGGATGCATGAACAAAAATCCTCTAAAGCACAGCATCAGAAAATTAAACTAAACTACAAATGTTGTCATATTTGTCTCTCACGCGTGACGCCATCAATTTATCACATGTGCTTTGTAAGATTGCAAAGAGGAGAAACAAATGAGACCAGAGCTCAATTAGACGTGTGGAGAGGAAGGCCTACAGCAGCAGAGCAGAATAAAGCAGAATAAAACAGAATAAAGCAGAAGAAAAGCAGAATGGTGCTCATCTGAAACACAGAGTGTTGCAAAAGGCAGATTATTTTGCTTTACATGATGTGCCCATAAAGCATCTCTCTCTTGAGGTTTTCTTTCTGCTTTCATGTGCTAAGTTCCTGTTCTTGATTACTGACAGGACTGTCAGTCAACAGTTTGTTTACATCCTTCTCTTTTGAGGAATGAATTTATATCTTTAATAAAGACAGGGCAGCTAAACCTAAGGTGCAAAAAGGCTTTCTTAATGAGGACAATCATTTTAAAGATAGCACTTCTGACTCTGGATCATAGTCTTGCATCAAGATTTAAACATGAAGCTACTTTCCTTTTAGCTACAGTGTGACTGTAGTCCATTCTCTGACTACACATCCACATAGTGTAGATACAGAAAAAGACTTGATACTGATTTGTAAGTAATTGTATACAAATAAAAATAAAATCAAATAAATAAATGCATGTTTTTCTTAAACATAATATAATTTAATATACAGAACATGCCAACTTTGGTCTGAGAATTGATGACTATAAAAAAAAATGAAATGTGATTCTGGTTTAGGTCTCAACTGAGAGGCCCTCTGAATACATATTTTAAGTGTCTACTATCATTATGTCATTAAAGTTAAACTCACTGTTTATTTAATCAGAAAAAGCAAAGTGATGAGGCAGTCCTGCTGTGTTGCTCACTGATAGAAAACTAACAGTGGGTCTAAGAGATAGAAACACAAAAGCTCTACTTCTATACCTGACCAGATTCTAACCCACTCAAATGCACTAAAGGTAGGCTGTGTTCACACAGGCCTGTTCTATAATCGTAGTAGTTGGTGGTCAGCAGGATGTTGGTTGTGTGTGCTTACACAACTTTGTCATCAACACTTGAATGAGAGGTGACTTAGTCCTAACCCTCTGCATGTATTCAGCTGACCCAAATCAGAAATCTTTCTGACCAATCAGAAACTAGAATAACCAGCTGGGCTCCTTTCAGACTCAACAGCATAAAGGAATCATGAATGTTTTTTAAATGTGAGGCAACAGTGTCCCTTGTTGAGTAAGTTACCATAACAATAATTACAACAACAAGTGATCATGTGATTTTTCCCTACAGGATGCACCTGCTGTGGAATGCAGAGTTTAGATGTGAGCTGAACTGTACAGTAAAACACACACGTGTATGTCTGGGATTATTTCAAAAACCTGCTTTCAGAGGAAGTGTGTGTCTGCCGTGGTGTTAAAGGTGTTTCAGACACCTGTAGCTTTAAAGGCTGATGTCTGTGTGGACTCATAAAGGGCTCAGACTGTTCTTTATCTTCAGCCAGTCAGACTGAGACTTTCACGCGTCTGGTCTGGGTGACCGGTGAGCCGGATCCTTACCTCGTGGTCATGGTTCCGGAGGCCGATGCTGATGGAGCGGCTGGCTCTGGACAGAACGGCCGTCATGGCGTACAGGTTGATCAGAACGTCAGCCACTCTCTTCAGGATGAGCTGCTCGTCCACTATGGTCTGACCCCACAAGCAAACCAAACAGAAAAGGTTTTAAAATCACCTACAAATATAGCAGCCTCTCTCCCTGTTTCCTCACTCCAAATGGTGGATGCGGTCATTTTAGTTTTAAATAAAAAAAGAAAATCATTCAACATACAGTCTGTGTTTTAACCATAAATGTTATAAAACAAACTGTAGACCTATTTTCTTCCATGTCATCATCAGGAATCTTTCCTTTTGGTAAAAAAATGGCTGAGAAGGTGACCCAACAAAACTCTGAAGGAAGGCTGACCTTATTACATAATGAGCCTACCGTGTGTAAAGAAATGTGAGACTGGAGACAGAGAGATGGAAATATGTAGGCTTGTTGAAAAAAATAAACTGAGTAAATTAAGGGGAAAATATGAGACATAACGGAATCTATTAATACATTTAAAAAAAAAAAGATCAATAACAAAAAAAATACTGACATTAAAACTAATTGTTGGAAATAGAGAAAGAAAATATTAACTTGAAACATGATAGTAATAAATTCAAGATTACAGAGTATGGTTGAATAAGTCACTTAAATTATAAACCAAGTTGTAAAGTCAATAAATTGGCTTTTGTAAACAAAGATGCATCTTTATATGAGGAAAATACTTTTTCTGCATTTAATCCTTCAGTTGGTGCAGTTTTAGCATATTGTCTCATTTATTGAGAGGTTTATGTATCGCTGTCCTGCATAGGACCCAATGTGCCCCAATAACCATTTAAATGGACCATTAACCGTGCTCTTCTTCTCAGGAAAGAATTCTGTTAAAAACTTAAACGCTAACAAAATAATCAGTTAATCATTACTTGTCATTATATACATGCTTTAGACAAATCCCCATTACAAATCAGGCATGGTGTTCTCCCCTCTCAACTTTACTGAAATAAATACCAAAGTGTGAGCTTTTTATAAAGCAGTCAAGCACTTAATAAATATTTAAGCCAAAATGATGTGGGTCTAAAAAAGGTTTCTAAAGGTTTGACAGTTGTGACAGTCAAAATAATGAAAGGGGGGGGGGGGGGGATTCCTGGAGCAGGTGCCTAACAGTCCTCATCATATTCATTGTGAAGGAACGTGAGCATTCAGCCATTTAAGTCAAAATGGTAAATCTGTTCAAAGGAAGTGAAAAGGTTCCAGCTGCTTACGTTACCTTTCCATATCTGTACAGCAGGCTCTCCACGGTCGACCCGAAGAGGTTGACATTCTGCTCCAGCTTCTTTGCACTTTCCTTTAAAAAGAAACAGAGAAAAGCTGATTCTACTGAATCTATGGAAAATGCTGAATTTTGACCACTTTTCTTACTTCCAGGCTGGGATGCACCACTCCATCCTTCCCTGTCAGGCCCAGATCCACTGAAGCTCCCAGGGAGGACTTCAGTTTTTTGCCCACCATGCTCATTGCTAGAGTTATGTTCCCACTCTTCATCTCCCTGAGGGCAAAGTAAAGGACGGCTGAGAGAGGAGAGCAAAGGCCCTGCAAGCTGCCAAACTAAATGAGTTATGTATGAGTATGTAAGGCCAAAATAAACTTAAATGCAATCTTCTAAAAGGTTATAAGTGACCACTAGTGATTAGCTCTTTATCAATAATAAGCCACATTTCACATCCGGTGCTGTGCCAACTCTAGTCATCTTCTTTTAAGCTTGCCCTTAATTGATATGCAGGTTTTAGATGTACAGCTTAAATTAAAACAACCACGAAAACCAAAATTCATCATTTATCACACATTACTGTATGTGCTACTTTAAATGTGGCCCCCAACACATCTTTCATAGCAACATACACCAGAAGAACATACTTGATTTTCCCTGTGAGCACTTTTCCAGCGTACTGCATTCCAGTGAGAGCAACATACATCCTCAGGATTTCATTTGTCCCCTATACAGAAAAAAAACAAAAGGGTTTCGTCTTTGTGGTAAGGGAGAATATATTATTGGTATATAATTTCATTTAAAGTAATTTTAACACGAGGATCTACTTAGAACAACTATTTAAAACTGTATAGTTTGTTCTTAAAAAATACCATTGAAAAAAAAAAGAATAACAGTTTGCCACATCATCTAGGAGCCCTGATCCCCAAATTAACAGCTCCATCTGGCAGAGGCTTTAAGAACTGCAAAACTAAAGTCTTTCACATTATTCTCTTATCAGTGAACCTTGAATCCACCTCCAATTTCACTGTAAAAACCATGTTAGCATCTGGGAGGTTTGCAGTGTGTTAAAGCAAGAGAAATATAAAGAAAGAAAAGAACAGAGAGCCAGAGTCTCCCTTAAAAGACACGTATGCATGTCTTTGTCTCTGATCACATGATTAACACGTGCCTAAGACCCAAATACCTCAAAGATGGGCAGGATGCGGCAGTCCCTGACGTAGCGCTCAAAAGGATAGTTCTTGGTGTAGCCCAGGCCCCCCAGGACCTGCAGGGCCTCGCTGACACAGACCCAGCCCGCCTCTGAGCTGAACACCTGAGCAGCAGAGAGACCGCTCAGCCGTAGGCCTTTCTCTCAGCGGCCTGATGTGAGCACAAACCAAACACCAGCTCATGCTACCTTGACCATGGCCGCCTCCAGAGAACAATCTGGAACTCCCGGTCTGTCCATCATTCCTGCCGTCATGTATGCCATACTCTCCATCACAAAGGCGCTCTGCGCCATCAATGCAAACTTCTCCTGCAGGAAGAGGACACCCAGAATATTCAGTCAGGTTAGATGAGAGAGAAAGGTAGCTCTGAATCCCAGAGTAAGACACAACCCAGACCTGGATCATTCCAAATTCACTCAGGTTCTTGTTAAACTGCTTCCTGGTTGAAGCGTACTCTGAGGTAAGCTCTAAAAAGAGAGAAAAAGGATAGTAAACAAAAGAAAACCTAAACATGAGCTGCATATTATATTAGAAAAATAAAACAATAAAAACCTATGAGTTTCTTAATCATTCCAGCGGATGAGCTGCCCATGCTGAACCTGCCAGAGTTCAGGATGTTCATGGCGATCTGTCCAGCACAAAGCACAGGTTACCCCAGCCCACACATCCACTCAGGCACAGCCGTTTGTTTCAAAAAGGGATTCAACTTACCTTGAATCCACCTCCAATTTCTCCTATTACGTTTTCAACCGGCACAGGAACGTTGTCAAACGCCACCTCACAAGCTGAAAAGATAAAAGAGCATAACATTCAACTGACAGTCCATAAAAGACCACGTACAGCATCATCTGTGTACTGAACATTAGGCCTACTATTGGAGCCCCTGATGCCCAGTTTGTCCTCAGGCTTGCCGCTGGTGATGCCCCCGAAAGCCCTCTCAACGATGAAAGCAGAAATCTTGTCCTTCTTCACGCCGTCTACTTCCACCTCTGTCCGGGCAAACACCGTCATCACGTCCGCAAAGCCTCCGTTTGAGATCCAGATCTGACAAACAAACAGGAGGGCGTTCTTCCAAACTCATGCTGGAGCACAGGAAATGTGTGTGTGTGTGTGGGTGGGGGGGGGGGGGGGGGTTCTGCAGCAGCTGGATCCCGCTCACCTTTGAGCCGTTTATCAGGTAGTGCTTCCCGTCCTCAGACAGGGTTGCGCGGGTCTGAATAGAAGCTGCGTCACTTCCACTGAAACAACAAAATACAGCGAGGTTCACTTCACCATAGTCTGAGAAACTATTAGAAATCATATTCTGAATGGTTTGAAGAGGTCAGCAAAGGTCCCGCTGGGGTTTTTCTCCAGACACACGGTGGTTCTGGAGGTTGTGGAAGGTTCTAGAGACTACTAGTAGGACCTGGGATGTAAGACAAGGTGCTGTTCATACTCTAGTCATGTATCTTTTTTATATATTGCTAAGAAAATTAGATAGATGCAATGACTCCTTAAAGCTTGTGGAAATGGAAAACAATATATGTAATTGATCTAAGTTTGAAAAAAGAGAAAGCAGTATGCTTATTTGTATCGTCCTTTCTTTAAGGAGTCCCCAGAAACAGTTCTGCTGGCTTCTTAAAGAGCATCCCAAAGCTCCTCCTGGGATGTTGGCAGACTTTTGTTCCGTTCTCTCAGATGGTCCCACACTGCCTCAATAACGTTGAGGTCCCAGCTCTAGAGGGGATTCATCCCTTCATCACACTGACCGCCACTGATTTCAGTCCTCTTTTTGTGTCATTTGGCATAGCTCATCCATGTTTTCTTTCCCTGAGAATGGCTCCCTGACAGCTACCCTTCCATTCAGAATATTTCAGATGAGGCTTGGGCCAACAACAGATGGATCTGTTGAGGTACCCTCTCAGGTCAGTCCTGCGTCAGCCCCCCCCCCCCCCCAGTTTCTTACATACATCATTTTCAGATCATGTCCACCTGCTGTAGTTTTAGGGCAGCAGGCTAACCTGCTTCCTTGGTAATAAAATTCAAACTGAGCCATTACTTGTATATGCACCAACAAAATGGTTGGCCTTCGCCACAGATATCCAAAAGTATGTATGTAGAAAAGTGTAGATGGCACTGGTTAACCAAGGAAATAGATGTAATTTTAATGCTAGCATCAAAAGTTAATTTTAATAATAAATAATATTGATGACAGTAGCAACACTGTTATTAAACATATCATGGCTCTGTTATATTTGACTATTCTAAAGCTGCCGTGGTTAACAACAATGTCCACACAATGCTTCAGTAACGGTATGCAGTTATACAATGAAACCACTAATAAAATAATCCTGAATCTTGAGCCTCTACTGACAATACAAACTTGAGGGACAATGGGCCTAAAATACTGAAAATAAGTCCAAATAGAACCAATGTCCAAAGAAAAACACATTTCCCTCTGAATATGCGTGTGCAAAGTTTCAGAAGCGTTGAAACATCAATAAAACATAAAAATGTATATTTATCATATTTACTTATTTATAAGGAAATATGTTTGAAGTGGTCTGGGGTAAAAACATGTCATTTTGAGTAGTAATGAGTATAAAACAGGTTTCCACTGATATGATGCGTGTGTTAGTGTGTTTACCTCCCCGGCTCTGTCAGACAGAAAGCAGCCACCTGTTCTCCTGACGCCAGTTTGGGCAGATACTTCTGCTTCTGAGCTTCGTTCCCTGCCATCAGAATCCCCTGAAACCACATCAAAGTTTCATTTATTACCTCCGTTTTCCCACATAACAGATGGGCACAGGTTTATTAGTGTTAGATGTTGGAGTGCAACTATTACCTTGAGCCCAATCGCTTGATGTGCAGCCAGAGTTACAGCAATGGAGCCGTCTAAAGCGATGATCTCATTCAGACGAGCATACATGGTGTTGGACAGTCCCAGACCACCTGTATTTAAAAGCAAAAAGAAGAGATGCTGTCATCACTTTGTGGTTGAGACACACTCTAGAAAACTCATTCTCTCCTTATGTGGAGTCAGCTTCTACAGTAAGTGCATAAACAGTGGTGATTCCATTATTTGGCAAAGAAATAGTGATGGTGTACTGTGGTTTCTGTCAGCCAATCAGAGGGGCCGTCATGCTGGCGGTGGCCAGATTCTGCTACATGAATCACTCTGAATGTGTGTCAAACATGAATGCCAATAAACTTTTAATAAAACATAATACAATTTTAAAGTTTGCACATGTTAGTGCAGGTGTCTCTTATGTGAATATGAATATGAATTATATTTTAATATGAAGCCTGAGGCTCGAAATGACAAACATTTCTCTAACCATACTCCTCAGGAACCATAATTCCAAACAGCCCAAGCTCTTTCAACCCGTTCAGAGTCTCTGGAGGGATTTTGGCTTCTTGATCAATCTTTGCTGAGTCAACTGTAAAAAAAAGAAAAAAGAAAATCAATTTTATGAGGTCAACAAGAAGCAACAGAGAAACAAATGAAATGATGCACAGCTCCACTATGTTCTCTCTCACCTTCTTCACTGAAGAACTTCTCCACTGGTGCCACAAACTGCTTGATCTCCTCAAGTTCTTCATTTCCAATTTCTGGATAAGGGAAGACCTCAGACTGGAGAAACACAACAGGATCATTTAGGAGAAAATAGTTAACCATGTTCAACATTGTGGGTGATTTGGGTAAGGCTTCTGAAGGTGCTTAATAGTCCACATGCATCTTTCAACTAATTCTAAAGACATATATAGAAAAAGTAATATTGCATGTTGGTGTTAAAGTTCAGGCATGGCAACAGAAACACAACAACAACGCAATGGGGAGAAGCGGGGTCACCCTGGACGGTCCCCAGTCCATCGCAGAGACACACAGAGACACACAAGGACCAACAACCACACACAGTCACACTAAGGGCAGTTTGGAATCCAATCAACCTAACATGCAGGTTTTTGGACGGGGGGGGAGAGAAACACTACACAAAAAAGAAACCCTGTGGTCTGGGGACCACCAGGACCGCAGGGTTTCTTTCTTGTCTTTTTTTCTGTGGACGTTCGTCGCACGCAGATGTGCACGCGGGGTCGTGTCAGAAGGGCAGTGCGGGATTTGTGTCCCTCTTCCCCGCATCTGCTCCCTGTAAACCTGTACACCTTTAAACCTGTACACCTGTACACCTGTACACCTGTAAACCTGTAAACCTGTACACCTGTAAACCTGTAAACCTCTAAACCTGTAAACCTGTACACCGGTTCTGGCTGTACGCGGTTAACAGCCAGTAGTGTTAGAGAAAGTTTAGTGAATATTCAGATGACATATGATAGGAAAGTCGTAACTGAAACGAAAAGCAGACCTGTTCCAACATTCACCATTAGAGGATTCTGAAGTTATTACCTTGTTCACCTGACCGAGGAACAAATCCTTGGCATACGCAAGATTTCTTGAGTGAGTTTGAAAACTCTTCCGCTGCTGAAGATTGGGGGCTTTTTTGCTAACATGCCTGAGATGAGAGGGAAGCAGCTGTTTCCCGATGGGAAAGGTTCTGGACAAAACAAGAAACCTGTTCACACTCATCTTTCTTTCCTCCTCCAAAGCCGCTTCAGTATGAAGTCTTCGGATCTGTTACCAAACACTGCCGGGACACCTTTCACCCGTTTCTGGCGCATGCTGATGACGTAGCAGATATGAGTTCAATGCACCTCGGAAAAAATAGCTTTCAAGCATAATTATCTATGAAGAATTATTCGGCTGATTTTGGCGGCATAGTTATAACAAAGATACAAACTGTAAAAACCTTTTTGAAAACCCCTTTTCCGAAATATAGTTCTCACTAAAACAAACATTTTGAAATGACTAGTCGGCGTACAATTCCTTAGCTATTCTTGAAAAAAATATTGTAAGGATATTAACGTCGTTAACCCCAAACAGAAAAAATAAGTCAAAGATAATGCTGACCGTGAACGTTAGTAAATTTTCAATGTAAAGCGGATTCGAAAACTACACAACTAACCACAAGATGCCAGCATCGTCTCGCCACGAGATGTCACAATATGCAACAGCTTTTGAAGAAGGAAGTCGTTGAAACATCATCTTCAGGAAAACAATTCCTAGTGTTTAAAAAAAATCTATATATGTATTTAAATGAATTTAAATTTAAATGTACAAATCGCTGGTTTGTTTACATAAATCAAACTAACGAACCCCGCTATCCTGCTAATCCCGCCAGCCTCTCTGACGTCATCCCGCTGACACTGAGGATGTGACCCTGAGAACTTGAATCTATTTTTAGTTCCAACCTCAGGGGCCAGACAGACAAACAGGGCTGGCTGTCCCTCAGACCACCTGCCACAGTCCGGCGGTGTTCTGCTGGGCTGAGCTTCATCAGCAGTGACAGGTTTTAGTTTAGTTTAGTCTGAGTACTACAGTAGAATCCCTGCTGGTGTCTGTGGGGAAAAGAGGAACAGAGACATGTACGTTCACATACAGGCTGCTGCACATCTCCTGTCCTAGCACTGTTTGTGAGGTTTGGGGGAGTTAAAAGCGACTCTCCTTATATATAGGAAGGTCAGTTTAGCTGTCATAAAGGAAAACAACACAACCCCCTGAGGGAATACCCCAACACAATCCCAGTACGATGTGTTTGTGCTCAGTATGCAGCTAAAAATAAAGTAGAGAGAATTAAAAAACAGATTATGTCACCAGGGTTATCTTAGACTATCCTTTTAAAATCCAAAGTTTACGCCAAAATTAAACATTTTTTCACTGTCCACGCAACAAAATACCCTTTTGAAGGCCACAAACCTGAAAGTGCCCTGAAAGTTCTAAACTATGGTCTGACAAGAGATTCAACCTAATCGTTAGATTTAAGTCAGGGTTGGTCAACTCTGATTTTCAAGGGCTGCTGTCCTTCAGGTTTTAGATGTTTCCCTGTTTCAACACGCCTGATCTACATGAAATGGTCTATGTAATCTAAATCACATCTACTCATTTCAGTGTAGCACCTATAATGTACACAAACACCAGTCAATTAAAACATTCATCTTGATAAGAGTGAAAAGATTGATATATTCTCTGTTTCTATTTTTGGTATTTTTTTGGTCAAATTGTTAGGTTGCAATTTTGATCCTTTTTCAGTGTAGTGGAGTTTGGTTGGTGTTTTAGGCGTTTGTCTGCAGTTGGATGTATGTTGAATCTGCTACTATGTGTTGTCCTGTCTCTACCTCCTGCACCCGCTATACTTCCCATACCACCTACCAGGGTATGAATCGCTTCTTTTGTCTTTGCCTCTCAACTCTACCCCCTACTTGAACCAGGGTGTGAAGAATGACCCTTTAAATCGCCCTTGATTTATATTTTCTTAAGGGGAAAAACCTAGTACAAGTAATTTGCAATCCTTACCACCTTTTTAATTTTTATTATCTAGCATGAAACATTTACAATTGTACCCACCCATGTAACAGAGGAACAGGGGGTCCTGGAACAGAATGAAGTTTAGGTCTGTGACCCGAACAGTCACATCAGGAAATATAAAATGGGATGCCATCAAGAAGGAAGACTGATGCAGTCCTGGTTTACAATATATCATTTTATTTTGCCATCTCAACATTGTCACAGTACTAGTTTAACATCAAGAGGGTTTTGTCTACTCAAAAACAGAAATCATAATAAAATAAGAACACTCCTCCTTTCCCTTAGAGTTTAAAAGTGGACTGTGAGCATGAGAAAGGTCAGAAGCCTGATAACCACGTAACAGCTTTTCATTTCTACATCCTATGATAATTCAGTCCTGTCAGAGGCCGAGAGAAGCAGTTAGATGATTATGTAAATGTAAGGGGGGGGGGGGGGCAGGAATGCACCTTCATTTGAATTATAAATAGTAATTACAACTAATAATAATAATAATAATTTACAGACTATTTACATATGCGTATTATTCTAAACTACTGACCTACCCTAAAATATGTCCTCTATTTTCATCCTCCTTTATCTAATCAAGTTACATCAGATCCCCCAAGGAGGATTTGCTATTTACATTTAGTATACAGCCGTGTTGTTATAGTGTGCAACAGAAACAGAGGCGCATGCAAAAGTAGAATGGATCCTGTGTCTAAAGAAAACACACACAAGCAGGCCCGAATCACGTAAATGTAAACAAACAACATTCAAATATAATGAAATATGAGAAATATTGAAAATTTGGGGGGTCTCGTCAAACAAAAACAACCAAACAAACAAACAAACAAAAAAACAGTAGGAAAATGAAAAAACAAAAGGAACAGGAAAAAAAAAAGGTAGGCATCAATGGCATGCAACAAAGCCCCTCACATGGAGTTGGGACAGGTTTTCCATTACTTTTCTGTTTTGTGAGAGCTGTGAAAGTGTGACTTAAAAATAGATGAGGTCAGTCCTACCTGATGTGAAGCTGCTGTCTACACCATTATTCCATAACAATTTAGTGATGGGTCAAAGGTGGTGGGGTGATTAGATTTGGTCCTTCATTTGTTAGTTATTAATCTAATTTAAACTGTAATAACACCATGTTGGCACTTTCATGACTCCACAGAACATTACATACGCAGAATAGAACTATGAGAAAGCACACTATTTAACAGATTGTGTGCAGACATTAGCCTATAGGACACTGAATACAGAAACACTTGTTTAAAACTGCTGCTGTTGCTCTTTCTGTCAAGGTTTTTGGAAAAGTTAGCACTCTAAAAATGATTTTATAATAATAATTTTAAAACTGGTAATACGCAGTCAAGATGAGCAACACTGGGTTGGCCGTACATTAGTCCTGCTCATGGTCAGTGCTTAAGCTGGTTTCCAGAGCTTTATCTTAAAATAGCCTGACAACGAATTCATTGATTTGTCTCTTTGTCTAATTTGTGATTTGTCTGAACTATTACACAAAGCCTGATTGACATGATACAATGCTTATGCTGATATTTGTGTAGGACTTTTTGATTTGTAATGTAACCAACAGCTCTCAATTTGGAGTGTGGTAAATGTGATGGTGCTTGTATACAGGTCATGATTTAACCATCACAACCATTGCACAGAAGCCAGGGCAAACTATTGAGGAGTTGTCATAATGAACACTATTCATAGCAACCCAGGACTCCAGAGAATTATAATGGGATGTTGCATTACTTTAAACCAGACTTTTATGTCCCTGACACTGTGAGATATGAGAGGACTTCAGTTAAACTATCCTAATAAGTGCATGTTCAGTGCCCGATGAGGCTTATGTTGCTTGTATGTCATTGTGGTTTCGGGGAAATTAAACATAGCCAAAAGTTATCCTAGTGACTAGGTTGCAACAGCTCTACTTCTGGTCTGAATTTTCACACCGTACTTTGAACTTGAATAAAACAGCTGAAGCTAAATTCAATCCCATTGGAAAATACACAATCAGCATTCAAATACACTCCACAAATTGCAAATAACCATATCTGTTCGAGAAATAGTGCCAGTCCAGGAAATATTTATTCAATGTTACTGATATTATTATTAAAAAGGGAAATGCTAATAGTTTATTTCCTTATTTATAATTCTGATGAGTTATTGCTTGTGAAACCTGTGGGAAAGGGAGAATCACCACAAATGTTGAACATATAAGACAGAAGAAATACTCAAAAGTACTCATCCAGTAAATACAGCTTGACAACAGTAAGGAACGTCAATGGCAGAAGCAATGTGAAAAAAAGGAGAGTTCCATTTTAAATACTGACTTCATTTTAATTTCCAGACGATAGAGAGCAGCTCTCATTGTGGCTTCATTAAAAATAAAAACTTTTTGTTGGCAAATGACCTTCCCTTGCAGCTCTTATAGGATCCAGGTTTAACTACTGTACTTTACTGACTGAGTTGTGCGTGAATCAGGACATAACTCTGACACCGTTATTGTCCGTAATGACACAAATACATTAATTCAATGGTAATTTAAGAAGTTCCACCTATTCTATCTTTTTTTTTTCTCAATAAGTATCAGTTGCAACTCTGATACAGTTTGGGGATATGCTGGTTTGAAAATAGCCGAGAGATACGTTGTTACATGCATTTAATTCTTGTTACATTCTGTTTCAGAGTGGAGGGCCTACTACTCTTCACCAGAACACAGAGGAGGAAACGACAGAGGACACAACGGGGGAAACAAAAAGAAAATCAAACAGACATCCATTAGATTGCAAATGTTCTCAGACAAAAAAGTAAATACATATTGCACATGTAAAAAAAAAAAAAATCTCATAGTCTTAAAGCAAAGAAAAGCTGACTTCTGCTGATATTAACTAAGTTAAACAAGTGCTGCGTCATTACCTCCAGCAGGAAGTCTGCTGACGTTCCCCAGCCTCCTCCTCCTTCTGTATGTGTACTACACACTGTGTGCAGGGGTAACCAGCCATCCCATAATATGTCTGACACATGATTGATATGAAACTCCTTTTTGTGGCGAGAAAAGCTTAACACGAAATGATAAACAGTCATTTTCTTTTCTATCATGTATGTGGATGCAGGGTGAGGCTGGACACAGCAGTGGAGAGCCTCCATGTCCAGACAGGCCTCTCTCTGCTGCACATGTTGGACACACTCATGTAGTTTTCATGCAAAAACAACTAAACTCTCCTCCTATTCCTGCATAAAGGACTTGAAGAAACTGTTTGTGGTGCAACTATTACCTCGTAGTCATTTAGTTTAGTGGACTTTAAAAAAAAAATTCAAAAAAATGAAATGAGGGCAGGATCACGGCCAGATCTTAAGAAAAAACATTCAGGAGAATGTGTTTGCTCTGCAGCTCACTCTGGCTTCTCGTTTCCAGAGCAAGAGGAGAAACTCCAAGCCAAAGAGAAGTGCAGCGATTAGACTGTGTGCAACAGCCCGGAACAATCTTTATCTGAGGTCTAACTCAAAGGCAACCATTACAGAAGGACTCCGGATGACCGTCTAGTTCAGAGCAGCTCTCATTGTTTTTCCCTTAACTGCTGTGTGCCCCCGACGTGTGAATATAATACTGAGAGTTTGATTTGTTCGGTAATAATCTGAACAGTAACAGCTGATATTATCACTTTACTAAATATTAAGCACAACATACACTAAGCAGTTTGTGACTAAACCAGTAATTACTTCTAGAATTGGCACATTTATGGTTGCTACCAGAGGAATCACAGTGCTACATTAGATAACCAGCAGCTGCTGAGGCTGACTGTGAGTGAGTTCAGCCCCCCCCCCCCCCCCCTGACTACATGACTTTGTGTTGCTATTTACCTCAGTAAAACACTGGGATGTGTGATGGTTCTAATCTGAATAATGAGCGGAGGAGAACAGTATCGGTGGTCTTTGTGCGTGCTCTTAAGCTGAAGTCTGTTGCCCGTGTTATGAGCCAAAACCAAAAGAAAGGACTGATCAGAGAAAGACCTCAGTGGTCTGACGCTGAGAGAAGCTCAGGCTGCAGATCCAGCTCCAGAG
>CAJRST010033334.1:21365319-21399097 GCA_907169785.1 Menidia menidia
TGGTGGTGGTAGGGGGGGGGGGTTCTGGGCGAGGTGGCAGAACTGGGCGGGGTGGGGGGGCGCGGGCCCCGGGCTGTCTGTGTCTGAGCGGGCCGTGTGGTGCAGGTGGGCCGGGTGGGGGGTGTGGGAGATGAGGGTGGGGTGCGGGCTCTGGGGGGTGGGGCTGGGGGACTTCAGCCGCCTGCTGCCAAACAAAGAGCCCAGCAGCGAGGAGGAGGTGGCCAGAGACTGACCGCTGTGGCGGGAGGGACAGTCCCGGCTGGAGGGGGGTCTGCGCCGGACGTGGGGGCTGCTAATGATGGAGCCCTGCAGGGACAAGGTGTTCAGAACACACACACACACACACACACACACACACACACAGGTGATGTACACACTGCCACAGGAAACAGCCAATCCTGACAGTTTACAGTAAAAAACATAAAAAAAATGGAGAGACATTTCTCAGCAGCTGCTGTTGATATAAAAGCTTTTACAAATTCTCAAACGCTTTTACAAAGTTTTAAACAAATGAGCGTTTAGAAAACAAATTACATTTCGCGAAACAACTTTAAATTAAGGAGAACAAATTTACATTTAAAAAACAAATTCACATTTTGCATGATAAAACAACAAGATGCGAAAGACAATCACTTTTGACCAAATCAATAAGGAATGTACCAAGTTCCAGGCTGACCTGGAAGTGGTTAAAGAAGCACTGGAAGACTATCAACTCCCAGTTTGACCCTGAAGTAACGGTCAAATTCTGAGGATCGAGCACATGATAAACAAAAACATCCTAATCTACTCATGTGTGCCACTAAAGTTCCACTTGATTCCAGTCCAGCTTGGGTCATGTGAGTGCTTCTTTAATTACTTCCTGGCCAAACTTGGTTTTGCTATGATCCTTTTCCAGTTGATTTGGTCAAATCTAAAATATCTTGTGTCTTGTTATTTTGTTTTCCAAAAGGCAAATTTGTTTTCCAAAATATACATTTAAAATTTGTTCTTCGAAATGTAGTTTCCCAAAATGTTACTTTGTTTAAAACTTTGTAAAAGTGTGTTAGTATTGATAAAGGTGTTTCTGGGTTTGTAATGTGGTTTGGCTCCTCCGGGCTACCGTAGTTCTGGATGATCTGAGTCTCAGCCGTGAACGTGCTGCCAGGAGCACACACAGCCTCTCTAGACCAGACTCTGCCTGTTATATCCCGTTTGGAGACACTTAGGTTTTTACACTTTCCTCTTAAATGTTCAAGTGTTGCCTTTGCAAATCCTGGACAGAAGAACATGCAGACTTACTACTATGATACACCTCATGTAGAGGTTTCTAAATTTCTACTGAGCAAACAAAAACATAAAACTTCACATTAGACTATTCCAGGCAAACCAACACAAACTGACAACATAAATACAGACTGAAACAGGTCCTTCAGGAGCCATGCAAAACATGCAACAGAAACAACTCAATTGGGGTTGGAAATATCTATTATAAGTCAATTTTTGACGGTGGGATCTGAATTTTGCTCGTCTGCATCCCCCCCACCGTTGCAGTGGTTGTTGAGTTAATGTGTTTTATCCACTCTACACCTGTCTACAACTGTTATAGTGTCAAATGAATCCTGAAAAGGGTTTGCCACTCTCAGTAATGCTTGCTCATGTATCCATATTTCACAAATGACCTCCTTTACTGTTTCAAACATTGGGGTTGACCTCCATTTTATATTGTATTATTAGATCAGATTAGATGTCATAATCATTATTTTCAACAATGGAATTATTACCAGTTCCTAATTTCGCAATTAACAGATTGGAATTTTTTACTGAAGTTTGTCTGAAATCACTATGCAGAAGATGAAGGTACTTTATGGGATAAAAAATTAAAAGTCTAAAGATGCATTTAGTTGGCATATTTTTCTTAAAACCGAACCTTACTATAAGAGTTCCACAAAATTATGTTTCTGTTAAATGAATTGTGTGATACATTTCCATATAAGGTTCATATAAGATTAATGCACACATTTTTTACTGGTTACACTTTGTTTCCTTAATCTAATTTAAATAATAATAATTTTGCTGAAAAAAGATTTAGATGAAAACTATATATCTATCATTTGGACTAGTAAAAATATGTGATTCTTGAGTTAAGCACCTAAAAAAAAGTACAAAATATGCGTAAATGAACCTATTTTGTTCCATTCCATGTATGATCCATCATCAGTATAAAAAGATAGCATCCTGTAGTGATGGTAGAGGGCAGTTTAAGTCTGTGTTAGCCTACAGAAGCTGTGTCTGATAGTAGTCAGACCAGCTCCGCATGCACAAAATAGGGAAACAATTCAGTGTAATGGCTTAAAATCAATTTCTCAACACAAGAGAGGATTATATGAAGCTCTTAACCAAACATTGAGGCCCTGGTGGAAGTAAGAGGTGGAGTTAGTTGTGTCATGCTGTGTAGATCAGGCTACAGCCAGTGTGTGATTACTGTTCAGCCAAGAGCATGCACAGCATTCAGGGTGCTCACAACATAAAAACCACTGTAAAAACAGAAGAACACCACAAATAAAAAAAGCAAACATGAAGCTGTGTGCCCGGAGGGAGCAGCATGAAGGCGGATAACGGCTTGGCTTTGGTGGCTTCCAACTTACTTCCAGATTGCTGTCTAGTGATCCTGCACTGCTGCGTCTCCCACGCTTGCCTGCCCGGAACACGTAACATGACAGATTAGGTACGCCTAGTTCAAATGGGCAGGTGCACATACCCCTTACTTCTATTTTGGGAGAATTGCTACTGCGGCATGGTGGCACCTGGATGACTAGCATCTGACTGTCAGTGTATCAGAGGGAGTAGCACTAGAAGGAAAGGGAGGAACAAGCCACTGCTCCTAAATTATGTTTCTATCAAGCAACTCTATCCGCTTTTTTACAACCCTAAGTACTGCTGGCAGGAGACCATCCAAACAGCAAATGGGACGTAATCTGGTGGGATTAAAAGGATTCCCCAACAATTTAGCCTCATGAGAATAACGTTTTGAATCCATGTATCACAAGTGAAGATTTTTAAAGTTTCTAACAGGTCCAACATTCAAGATATTCTTAAAATAAAGGGATTTCTTTATTAGTCCCACAAGAGAGTTTCGACTCTTTTGGACTATTCAACCATGACACCACAAACACTATTCAAAGAGTACAAACCCTCCGTGCAACTGTTTTTTGTTGTTCAGCATACCATGCTCAGAAATTTCAAAAAGTCCTGTATATCTTCAACAGGGAATCTTCATTAAACCTTTTTAACCAGTCCACAAGAAACAGCTATAATGATAAATACAACAAGCAACCAGTTTCTGCTAATTCTAACCCTGAAGAGTGTGTTTGTGTGGAGTTCTTCTGCAGCATTATCTCTGCACACCCGGCCTGAATCAACAGCACAACATTAATTCCTCTTACTGCTAAGACGCTCAGATTGATCAGTGTCCTACATAACACGGCCCCACCCACCACTGCTGAGACAGGATTATGAGTTGATAGTCACTAGTAAATTACACTTAGGCCCATTAGAAAACATGCCCATCTCAATCTCTACCTCACTAGTTTAGTAATACTGTGTATGCAATCCAGTGTTTATTACTTTCTTCAAAATCAAAATTCCATGGGGCTTCCTCCAAGTTTGGGAAATAGTCAGCGTGAACAGAATCGTGCCAGCATCTGCTCGGGTCTACGTTCTATTCTACCAAACACAATGGCACATCAGATGTTGTATTGCCATGGCAACCTCAGCCTTTACCTGCATCTGAGAGGTCCCGCAGGGAGCTGCTGAGGGCACTCCTCTTCAGCCCCTCGCTGATGGCGTAGCTGTCGTCCAGGCTGGCTCGGCTCAGGTTGCCGTTTCCAGTGTCCTTCTTTAACCCAGAGCTCTGGGACAAGCTGGGCCGCACCACTCCTTTCTGTTTTTCTAGTTCAGCTGTGCAGGAAACACATCACCAACATTTAGACTCCATCTTTTTACATGTTGTATTCAAATGAATGTGAAACTCTGATATACAGTATATTGTTATCCAAGAATATATGGAGAGAAAATGAAAAAATCATGTGCTCACATTCTATCCTGTACTTCTCCATCTCTTGCACTTCTGCGATAGATTCTCGCAGATCGTCTGTGAACCTTTTGCGATCCTGAGGATTGGGGGCATTGAAATTGATGAGGACTTTAATGTCTGCTCCAGGTACGGCGGAGGTCAGGCGAACTCCATTGGGATAATCTAACGAAATAAATAAAGCCATTTTTAAACATCCAAAGTTTCAAAAGAGTGTTTGCTTCAATGCATAAAAATCCATTGGTACAAACTTTTTAAAAATTCTATTGTGGAAACTTATGCAACCTTCAAGAAAATGTACAACTAATGTTGTGAAACATTTAGACAAAAAAAAAAAACTATCCAGAGGAAATGAGATCCTTAACAGATGCCACTTACACTGATTCTCAAAGAGCAGCACCTGCATGCCATAAAGTGAGAAGGACTGCCGAAAACTGTATGTCACAGAGTTCTTCTTCTTCTGAAAAATCTTTGTCACCTACAAAGAAACACACCATATACAGAGGTTTAGACTCTCTTTAATGGGATGTCCAGGTTAGCTGACAGTGTTCTGGAACAATAAAGTGTGTGCTGTACCACGAGCAAGTCGTTGAACAGGAAGATCTCCCTTTGGTGCACGCCCAACTTTTGAGGTTTGTTGGGATCCGGAGCTTCAAAAAGTCGACAGTAGCAAACCAGTCTCCGGTGGGGTAATGATAGTATCTGTGCAAACAATCCATCGTCATTTTCAGTTCATCTGAAATGTGCATGTTCATACTTTCCATTTATAGCTGTCTCATAAAGCTTTGTAACAAATATCCCCATAAAGTAAATAATGGCAATACTCACACAGCCAATACCTTGGTGTAAGGAGCCAATCTGTAGAGTGAGAAAAGAATTAAAAGCATTATATAGATTATTGAATACTTATAGAATCCTTATAATAAAACAAAGAAGGATTTTTTAATGGTTCACAGAGCATACATATGACTGTCTTTTAAAGGCCTTTGACTGTTTCCAGTTTTTGTTAACTTGAGTAATGGTGAACGTATTATCAGGATCTCTTGGCACATTTGTGATCAAGAACACGCGAGTTTTAGAAAATGGCCATCAAATGGCAAAAGGTAAGAGTTTGGTTTTAAATAAACACAATACATATTGAAGTACTTTTTCTCATTTGTTATTATGGAGCTTGTCAATTGGCAAATATATTTGTGGCTAACGGAGAGAAAAAGAAAAAGTAGAGTTTTTAAGCATAAAAGCCCCAGTCCCTAAATAATGAATGGGTCACACAGTGTAGTATGTACATTTAGAAAAAGAATGGTCTATCATTTCTGCTCATTTTTGGAGAATGTTGGTCACGAACAAGTCAGGAGACTTTGTACCGGCAAAGAAGAGTTCTAGGGTGATTCCATTCTGAATGCTGTGGCTCGATTCAACTCTTGAATGGAATGCAAAATAAAAGTGGTCACACTCAACATGCAGCACCCCAAGGGTGAACTTAAACGTACCGGCTTTTTTCCAACAATTAGTTTTTCCACTTTCTGAACCTGGGACACATGGTCTTCATTAGTCTTGAGCTCCCGCTTGCGAATGCGCTCATATATCCCCACAAGCATTTCTCTGGGAATGTCCTCGCCATCATCCACTCCTGTCAGAGGACGGGGGGGAGAGAGAAGGAGAAAAGGCAGGATCCATGATTGATTTACAAATGTATGAATGCAGATGAGCTCTGCTCACACTGTGCTGTGTGCACATCTCACTGAGCAGCAGAAATGTCCTTCAGGGCTGTGAGCACGAGTGTTTCTCCTTCACCTAATATTGTACTTTAATTACAGACTCTCCAATATGCTCACAAATGAGTTAGTCACGCAAGACAGCCCTTTGGTAATACCTCCAAAATCTGTTTAGGGCAATACAGTGCTTTCCTTGAACAGCAAGGCTTTTCTGTATTATTCTCTAGAAAATTAAATAGTTTAATGACAGGGCCACTAATCAAGGCAAAATACAAGTTCAAACTATATTTGAGGTGAATATTAATTTTTCAAAGACAGAAAGGTATGGAAAATACTGCTTTTGTCGCATTAACTGGAAGTTAAATAAGCACCTCGAAGATTCTTCACAAAGTCCTCCAGTTTCATCTTCCTCTCAGGCTTGACGTTGGGGCTGTACATGTCCGTGTTGAGGAGGATGATGGCAAAAGCCAGGATGAAGATGGTGTCTGGGTTCCTGAACTGCCGCACCACACCTGGGTTACAGATGCAGTAGCGTTGACTGCAAAGAGATATCATAGAAAAAACAAACTATTTTAAAAAAGGAGCAATACATTAAAACCCATTTAAAACAAGAACACTTACCGGTACTTTGAAATAAAACAATTAAACTGTTTACATGCACTCTTCACCGAACCATGTATGTCCACTGATAAGCACCACTATCTTCCTCATACCATTTACATGCCAGAGGAATTTCAATAGTGACAAAAGTACATCTTATGCCACAAAGCTGTGCACTATGTGAGAAAATGTTCAAGTTGTTCATCATGCATGTAATTTTAGCTGATCACAGAAAATAGATTGTCGAAAGGTTACTTGAATGATTTTGTTTTGTTCAGAATGAGGTAAGGATTTTATCCGAGAATGATGAAATGTTTAAAAAGCTTTAAGCCACCTTGAGCTGACACATATTTTACTGAGCTGATCCACAATGACAGTTTCTGAAGTACTTAATAGCCTAAATACAGTGAATTGCAATAATTGAATCAGAACAACTTTGCTTTATTGTATGTACAAAAAGATGAAAAGAACAAAAGTAATAAAATTCAATTTTGGAGCATTTGGAGCACTTAGGCCCATCTGTGTAAAATGTAGCAAGTATGTAGAAGAGAGTTTGATCCAACACAATACGTGTGTTTACTCACGATTTACGGGCCTGATTTTGACATTTCTTGACTTTGCATAATTAATTATTCAGAACTTAATCAAGGAAAGATGATCCTATTCCATAAAGTGAGACTGTACTGCAGCTCATTGGATCATAAAAGGAGCGTGCGCAGGTCTGAGATGCTCTTTTTAGGTTAGAGGCTAGTTTTGACTATTGACAACAACACAATGCTACATGAACTTGTACAGTGGAGAAGGAATATGTGGAGTGGTATTATGGTGTTATCTCTTTTGTTTGTGAGAATGAGACAGTAGCTGAAGTCTGGCAGCAGAGCCTGCAGCCGTCAGACAGATCCTCTCTGAGACACCATGAAGTGACTGGCAAATGTTGTGATCATATCTGGACACAGCTGCTGGCGAGTGGCAGATGACCGGTTATCATCACCTCCCTAGTGTAACGGTGACTTCAGTTTTTAGTCAGGCTGAAATGTCCTTGCTTCGAGCACATCTCTTTGGGGACATGAGAGCACCTTTCTACTAACAGTTTTTGGGAAAATAATGAAGCACAAACAACATTCATCAGCAAGCCTGGCTGACCTCTTCTTCAGCCTTTAAATTCTTTTTGCAAGGATCTGGTTTAACAAAGTCTCAATTCGAAATGCCTTTGCACTGCTCTGATGTCTCCCGTTCACAAATGTCTATTAAAAACAGTGACTTTTCGATTTCAACTCTGTTTTAGGGAATAATGTTATTTACGAACACAGCTTAAAGCTTGCATTTGTTAGTTATTTATGTAATACTGGTGGTTAATAAACATATAAACAATGCTTTTGCGGTATAATGCAGTCTGTAAACAGTGTGTCTAATTAATTTAGAATAACTGGGGAAGGAAAACCCTGTTATGCACATAGTCTCCTGCTTTGAAAGTGGTTTCTCACCTATAGGCCTCTATCAGCCGCTCAACCTTCTGGGCTTCTCCCTGCACTCTGATGTGTGCCTGGAATTTCCTGAGTGCTTCATCCAGCTCCATAGCTGAGAAGTCCATTTCATCCACCACACAGCTGAAAAAAACAGTTACTCATTACAGCTACTTGCACACTTTCACATTCAACACAAGCACAACATGTATGCTGGTGTAAGAAAGGACTCTTCAGTTTGCACTTCAAACTAAATATCTTCTGTCAGCTTTTAAAGGCTATAATATGATCATGTTATATGAAAGTGATCAGATGCAATTATTTGATCGTAAGCTGAATGTTGATAGCCTTCATGTCTTTATAATACTGTATTACATTAAGTTACGAGCCATTAAACCAAAAAGATATCCCTAAAGTGGACTGAGTATCCCTAAAAATGTAATTCTTGTGTCTAAATAGAGCTTCAGTGAAGTTGGACAGATAATTCTGTGTTTAAATGCAATCATGGATTGTGTGATATTAACTCATTTTTGTAACACTTGACTATTCTATTTGAATTCAATCAAAGGTTTCTATCTTTACTTACAAGATTGCAGCTCACTTATTCAGAGTGATGCAGTGAACCCTTACATGTCAGATTAGATAGATATTTCCAAAAAAGCTATTTGGTCTGTCTGTCAAACTGACACCAAGAGAATTTTTTCTGGCTTTATCCTCCTTAAAGCTTTATGTGCATTCAAAACTGAATCACACGAGTCTCTTGTCTAAATCAAAAGGTTGATGTAATCCAAAGGACTCTTTATTGGCTATCTTTACCCTTAGCCAATGGGGAATATAAATAGGAACTGTATGTTTATCTTAGTATCACAGCAATTTCCTGAGCGGAGTCTATTTCTGGTTATTTCCTGGATGTAACTTGAGTGATTATGCAGTCTTACTCCAAAGGCTAGATTGCAAACCCCTGTTTACAGCTAAGTGACGATTCATATTCATATTCATTAGAGGTGGATACATGATTCTGTGTTCAGGCATAGGTTGCAAGCCAAATCAAAAGCTTGAAATCCTCCATCTGGACACAGTGCTGTGCCAAAGAGAAGACTAAAAAGAACCACTCACTCTAGAACATCTCGGTTGAACTGTTTCTGTCTGTTACCCAGGAACTCGCCAATCATCTGCCTACTCAAGCCTTTCCTCTGGAGCAGAAAGTGAGCCACACCCACCGGAGTGTCTGGAACAAAGTTCCGCTCTATCAGATACTGGATGCCTTTTTCTGGTTTCCTAGAGAAATGAGGAAGAGAGGCCAGAGTGGGATACAGAGAAACAAAAGGAGAGGACATCATTCAAATCTGCCATTATCCCACTTCACACTTCTGCCCAGAACCAAATGTGTGTCACAAGCAGGATGGGATTTAGGGAAGCTAAGGGGGATGGATGTGGGGGGGGGGGGGGCTGAGAGTGGAGAATAGCTGTTCCTCTCTGTTGTGTTGATCAGACATGATTAAAATGAAGTTAATGGCTGGCTCTGAAAGAAACCAAATCCACAATGATCTCTGATTAAGTGTCAAAGAGTCTGATATAAGATTCCTCATCCCAACAAAGATGAACAGAGACAGAACAGACTCATACACTCTTGCATGCTGGAGTAGAACCTGCTGACCGGCAGCTAGATTTGAACCGGCATCACTGAGACTTGCATAAAAGTTTCATGTTGGGCTCTTTTACAACAGGAAGTAAAATTCACTGAATAATTGTCCATGCTCTTTTCAAACAAAAAGGTGTTTGCTAACCAATGTGAAGGGCACATACTTGTTGAAGAGGTTCAGGCCGATGCGGTAGTGCCTCTTGCGGATGAGGTCGTTGCTGAAGGCGGGGGAGTCCCAGCTGTTGCGGGTCTCTTTGTGGTAGGTCTGTTTGCTGAGGGTCTGCTCCCTCAGGCTGTCCCTGGACGAGGACTCGGAGCTGCAGTTGATGGTGTCGTTGGAGTTGGACGTGCTGTTGATGCTGTCGTTGTCCCCGTCAGAGAAGTCCGACTCGGACTTGCTCTGCCGGTTGGCCGTGCCGTTGATGGCCAGGTGAGCGTCCAGCTGCCGGGGGCGCTGGCGGGGGCCGTCCTCCTCTCTGGAGGGCCCTCGGGGGGGCAGGGCATGGCTGATGTGTTTGGGGCTGCTCTGCTGTTTGCTCAGATTCCGCTCATAGGCGTTCTGTCTTTTCAGAGAGCTGCGGTCAGAGCGGTCACTCAGCTCCACCGAGCTGTCACTGGGGGGCTCTATGGTCAGCAGGGGCAGGTGGTCCACCCGCAGACGCTGCTCCTGGCACTCTAGAGAGGGGGTGCTGCGGCAGCTGGTGTCCGTATCCCCTTTGTCATCCTTATGAGCGAGTGACCAGTAGTCCTGGGAGGAGTTGAGGGAGCGCTGCCGCGGGTCAGACTCCGTGCTGGACGGCCGGTCTACGGACTGGGACAGAGGTAAGGGGGGGGACAACTCCTCCTCGTCAATGTAGAGGGTGACGTCACTGTAAGAGGCCGTCATCTCGTCCAGTTTGCGGTGGTCTGCAGAGCCCCGGGGGGGGTTACTCTGGCAGCTGAGCTCCCGGTCCTGGGGGCCTCCCGCACTCTCTGATTGGCTGTCCTCACCGTGCAGGCTGCGGCAGTTCAGCGCATCATCTATGGACTCGGCCAGAGACTTGACCTGCCTGGAGAAGGCATCCTCGAGCTCGGTGATGGCATCTGTGAAGTCGGTCTGAGCCGTGGGGGGGGTCCCGGGCAGGGCCCGCTCCGCCCCGTGTTCTGACTGGACCAGCGCACTGATCTTAGTGCCATCCTCTGTCAGTGAGACCTGCTTGCCCTCAAAGTAAGAGCTGTTGACTTTTTCAGGTCCTTCAAAGGAAAACTGCATTCTCATATTGGATAAAACAATTCGCCTGGACATGCGGTTCTCAGACATGGAACTTCTAAGACGTTCAAAGTTCTTGTTCATCTGGTACTGGCGGAAGGCCGTCTGGATGGTGCGGGCAGCATGCCGGGTTATGAAACGCCCCCCATATTTACGCTCTAGCATCTCCACCTGCAGGAAGACATGGAAAAACTGTTGTAAGTGTTCAGAACCTTACATCACTCCTTTTTACTGAACAGTAATCAGTTCATTCATGATCATCATCATGTTAATTGTATTATGAAAGAAAATGCATTTAAGCAGAGTGGAGGAAATCCTTAGTGTTGGCTTTACAGCCAAGTTTGTTGCTATGGTGAATACCCAGGCATATGTAGTCCTCCACCTTTTCTCCCAGGTTACACGTTGTGTTTAGTTTATTTGTTCTCCTCATCAAATCTAAAGTGATCTCCTTCATTTTGTTCGCATTTAAGATGAATCATAACTACATCTTAAAGTGTTCTTGACTCCAATTACAAGCAAGTTCTACAACTTTAAAAGAATATGAAGCAGAAGGATAATTACACTCATGGGTTATTTATGTAATAATCTACAAATAATCCCTCTTGAGAATGACCCTGCTCTAAGGAATAAGTCCATTTTTAACTGCATCCTGCATATAACTGACGTGATAAACCAGTTACTATGATGGTGCTGACTAACACTGCCCTGCATCTTTCAGTCCTTTACCTTTTACACAATGACATCGTTTTTGGCCCACAGACTTGTGGTGCAAAATAGCACTGTCTCCTCGTTTTATGTTAAGAGGCAAGTGGACACAAACCTGCTATGAGGGACATGACGGCCAGTT
This sequence comes from Menidia menidia, assembly GCA_907169785.1. Lineage (NCBI taxonomy): Eukaryota > Metazoa > Chordata > Actinopteri > Atheriniformes > Atherinopsidae > Menidia > Menidia menidia. The sequence continues at coordinate 21,376,905 of CAJRST010033334.1, forward strand.
TCATTCTAACTGGCGACAAATGTCACTGCCTTACAGGAGGATCCGGTGTCCTTTCCACATGATGCAGCTGCATGACCACAAGGCCAGACCACATTTGACAGCTACTAAGAGACTCAGTCTGACAGCTTGTAGTGAGATACTATATAGTCAGCTGCAGATAACTAAATGTGTGTAATAGATACGCGATACATATAACTAAACACAGTTTACTGTAAGCTTGGTCAATTTGCTGCACAAATCTAATAAATAATTCAAGATGTATTTAGTTACATCTGACTAGTTCTCACATCATCTGATGGAAACTGCTTGATCAGTAATCTTGAGTTACTTGCAGTGTTACTTTGTTATGCATTTTAATGAATGGAATACCCAGATGGTAACTTTATACGGTATACGTTTCAGTTTGGGCACAACAGATGACATAAACCTGACTTTCTCTCACCAATGGCTCCCCTACAACATTTATGTTCACTCAAAGTCTGCAGTTGGCTACTATGATTGGTCCAGAAGTTCAAACCATTGTTAAAATACTTTCACACCAGAAACAATGCAATCTGTTTCAGCTTGACTCAAACATAACTAATTTTATTGACTACATTTAGATGTTTAGTTGAAAAAAGACTTAAAGTCAGGACAAAATGAGGTAGATGTAATTACAAACAAGGGACTCTTTTACCTGAACATAAAACATCAAATTTTGTGAATTTATATGTATATTTGTGAAGGTCCATGGGAGATGGAACAGATTCGGTGCGCTCTATATGTTTGATCCAGAGGTTAAAACTAATGAAAACAGGTGTAAGTTTGTCCGTCCTCTCACCTGCTTGTCCTGTAGGTCAGAGGAGAGCTCATAACTCTCCGACAGGGAACGGGAGCGCTTGATGGCCTCCTCCTCGGCCTGTTTGCGGAGGATGGACTGTGCGTGCTGGAGCTTGGGTCTGCGGGGTCGCAGGTGGCCGGGCAGGAAAAGATGACCGTACAGTTGGCTGTCCAGGAGGTCAGGACCGAGCCTGGCGCTGTGGGTCAGCGGGACACAGCCGTAGCCAGCGCTGGGGTCCACAGAGGTGACCACCTCACCGCCCTGGGCATCGCCTTCCACACTGTGACACACAGACACACAAAGAGCACACTCAGTGCACTGAGTCATGGTTTGAGAGTACACAATGCTTTATGTGACAGGTGGAAAAAGTGAACTTTGATACTGCTGGCAGGGTATAAATGTGAGGGAGAGAATTTATAGCAGCAGTCCAGGTGCTGCCCTTCAACTTTACACACTCTTTTTACAATGCATAGAAACCACAGGTCTTTTAAAGAGGAGACATACTGCTTATGAATAAATCGTAACCCATCAAGAGCAACAAAATAGGTCAACAATCTCTAAAATCACCATCGGCAGCTCAATCTTTAGTGACTCAATGTCAGGTGTCAAACAAGATGAAGTAATGTTTTGAAAATCTAAACTGAAACTTATGTGTTTATCCCTATAAAGCCTGATCCAAAAACAAATACAGAGACAATTATTTTTAAGTCTTTACTTTGGCCCTTTAACAAAATATGAAAAAAATATCAAAGAATATGAAAGAAATATGAAAGAAATAATTTTTGAACATTGATCATATATTATCGTGAGATAAGTCAAAATTATTGTCGGAGAGGTACATATTAGGTATATCTGATTGTGTACAACAGGATTTTGAGCAAAGTCTTTCTATCAAATGATGCGAAAGGTATGAAAACATGCAAAACATCTGACCGTATGTATAAAATATGATACATACGGCATTACCGGGATAATGAACTATTCAGGTTGGTTTCTGTCTTAAATAATAAGCAGCTTTGAGTGGTAAGTGGTGCCAGCAGTGGAGTCCCAGCCTCATTCCCTCCTCCAACACCTCTTACATGGATCTTTTTTGCTTTAAGGCTTAAGTTATGCATCCACTTTGATGCAGTCATTTAATGGACAAAACAAGAGTATTACTGTTATATATAGAGAGGCCCTGATCTGACAGCCAATTTTAAAGTTCCATTAAAAACTGTATCTTGCCAGGACTGCATCTTTACATTTTTACTTTCTTTATTTTAATAACAAAATACAATACTTGCTATCTTTGTTAGTATTTCATTTACACAATAATCGACACAGAAAGGCTTTGTGACAACATCTGTCCAGAGACCATCTATCATTGTGCTGTCCCTTACATACTCAGACTTATTTAAAGTTATGTGTTATGGTTAGATAAAAAGTTCAAATAAAAGCCTTTACATGAAAGAGAAACTGGAAACTCAGAACAAACTCATAGCAGGAAACCAATTAGTCATGCAACTGTGCTGTAGACAGTTCGAAAGCAACGTATACGACACTGTGTTTTCAGTTTATAGACTAACTATGATGTATATGTTCAAGAAATCCAGACAAACAGCTTACAAGGGATCACTGTCACCAAGTGTCTGGGAGCTGTTTGGTTTCTTTAAGTAAAATGAGATGGCAAATTGAAAAATATAACACAAAATTAATGGTAAGGTGGCCACAGAATGTATGAACACTTGCACGCTAGAGAAAGGACGGCTACAACTGAAAAGATCTACAATTAATTACACATGGACTCTTTATGTCAGTATATGGTTGTGATATAATTTTGTTCATGATCTATGTTTTTGTAAAACGAGACAGTTTAAGAAATATTTCAGCATTTAATGATTAAAATATCAGAGCATTTAAAGGAAGCTGTTTCTATTGCAAAGTTAGCATAATAAAGAAAAATGACAAGTAGTGTCATGTCTAGAAAATGACGTCAGGTTTAAAGATGTATTTTGGTTTTGTTGTCATGAGACTTCCTGTTTTTTTATATTCACATTTATCTTGTTTCAGGTCACTTACACTACCTCTTGCATCTGATGTATTCCCCCTGTTCCCCATTCTGTGCATTGTGTATATAGAGTTGGTGTTTCTCTTGTCCTGTGCTAGTTTGTCTTGTCCCAGAGTCAGACAACATGAGCCATTTTACTTGCCAATTTCCAGGTCTTGTCTTGTTTTATATATTCTTGTGCATTAGTGTGCATTGTCAATTACTATTCCTTGCAAGAGTAATTTCGATTTTCAACATAAAGAAAGTGTCCTTCCCTCTTAGGAGTGGTCTTCTGTTGAGTTTTGCTTTTGGGTTCAGCTTCATGTTCTCATGTGACTATCGCATATATCTTGGCAGCATGGTAATGTTTAAGTGTTTGGGGTTGAAATCCTATGGTGTCTTCTGTAACCATTAGTAAGTAAGCGCAATATAGAAATATAGAAAAAAAAATTGTGTTCCAATTAGTCTCTCTAGTGTGGAAGTCAACAGATTGTGATCACTCTGTTATGTTATCTATATGTATTTAATGCAGTGAGATGTGCATCCCTATGAAAAAATTCCAAACACTTCACGAACAATATGGAAGAGCATGAGATGGGCATCCAGCTGAGCATTTCTTCAAAAAATGTAACATTTGTACTCTGGACCAACATATCCATGAGATAAGCTGCCGACCTGAGCACAATTCACAGAATCATTATAAAATCAGACATTTCAAGCTTTATCAGCTTGCCATGTCAGTGGTATTTTTCTCAGGGATCATTTTTGGAAGGTGTAGCGGGCATCGGCCATGGATTACTTTGCAATACCGTGTTTCTTGTGGGATTTGCTGCATTCCAGCCAAATCGTAGTGAGGTAAGCTGAAGGCTGTCTAGGGATAAGATCTCTCATTAGAGAAAACGTCCTCTCTTACCAAGCTGGATGCTCGATATAAAAGCCCTGCTGCATCTTCATTCTCCTCTTTGTGCATCCTCCTCACATTTTTAAAGGAACTAATCTAATCAAAGAGACAGAAAGTAGTTTAATTAGACAGAAGGATAGGGCATAAAGAGCATGCCCAAGTAGAGTATGTAAATGGAAATATCTATTTGTTTAGATTGAGATAAAGCTTAAAGAGATGAAAATGCGTCACTCTTTATGAAGCAAGCAGGCAGTATTCAGCTGGAATTTATCAAATGTTTATGCAAATTATTTGCTTTAAAAATGCTATAAGATTATTGAATGACAGAAAAAGCCCAAAGCAGACAAAGAATACAAAAACACACACAACAAAGCAGGAATAATTTCACAGACAAAGGTATTTTAGCTTGTTTGTCACAAAATAAAGACATTATAGATTCCAAATAGAACCCATTCCTCCTGCTGTGACACAGAAGTTGACTCATTTTAGCCATCCATGACTTACTATGCCATCTCTATCAAACTGCACAGAGAAGGGCAGAGAGGAGGAGATGACCATGGTCAGAGTGGGCCACTAACTCTAACTTCTACAGACACTCATCCAGCATCATTCAAATCAATACCAGGAAATCCCATTTCAAAGCAGATGTACAAAAGAGGAGATGGGAAAGTCCAAAGTTGGAGTCAACACATGGAAACTCATTCTGAAGCAGCTGTAAATTGCAATTTGATAAATGGATAGATTAAACATGCGGCATCTTTGTCCACTGCTATATAAGAACTGTTATTCTATTACAGGGAGAGGTTTTAGTTATGTTTTAGGCTAAAATGTGTTTGAAATAGATAACAATTCCTGAAGGAGCCCTGGCTTAACAGGTTCTAAAGCTGTAACTGTTTAGTGGGGCCAGCCCCTAGTGGAAATGCAAAAATACCATGTAGAGCCTTGCTGGCTGAGTAAGTACTGGTGGAAAAGCGCCAATAGTGAAGTTGTATTTTCTAAATAAAAAGTGAACAGGAGACATCATCAGAAGAAATGATAACTGACATTGTCACTATTCAAAAAGCTTAAGAAAGTGTGCATGCTACATGAACGTAGCATGATAAAGAGCCCAACATTTAGATGACAAAGCTGACTTGGCTCAGGTTGGTGGTTGACAGGAATCCTAGTCTTCAGCAATAAATGCTTTATGTAATGAACAGTAGACGCTCAACATTGACCCTAATGATTCTTATCATGTTTGTGTGGACACATCGGACATCCATTTTTGAAGTTGGCCTATCCATACTAGTTCACAGTAAAGACGATATGATGCGAGGACACACTGGTGTCACCACCACCTGGAAGATTCCCTCTGTGCTGCTGAGTGTCCACGTCAAGGAGTCCCTTATCACTCGGCCCTGTCTCAGTGATCTATTATTTGAACGTCCACTCACAAACAGCCAGGCCTTTCTTTTTCTTTAGTTTTTCTCTTTACACAAACTGACAAAAACAACTGAAAGCTTTGCTAAAACATGACTCTGCTGCATTCAGCAAGAAAAAAACACGATTACAAAATATGCCTCTCCATCAACTGCTGTATCGTAGCAAAAAATCCGCCACATTAAAGGCAATAAATCCAGCAGGAACAACAGTTTTGCTACACATGAATAAATGAATTCTCAACCAAGCATGGCAGTTGCCCCCTAAAGGGCTGAACATAACAAAATGTAAAACCTGTAGAGCAAGACTAATTCAGTTCCAAAGCAAAGACTGAGAACATTTCTATGGCAGCAGCAACTGTACACTCACCAGCCATCTGAATCCAGCTCCAGTAAAGACTGGGTTCTGTCTGTGGTACACTGCAGACACCACATGTTGTCCCCTAAACCACTACCATACACCCGTTACCCATCCGATCTCAGTACCTCCATTCCTGGGATGAATATAGTGTTCCCTGACTGGTTGCACTTTGTCCTGACATTCAAATGTTCCTCTCTTCTTGGACACCTCTCTATTTCTGGTGTTGCTTCAAGAGGGTTTTGAGGAGGAGCATTAGCAGGAAAAGGGAGGGAATTCCTCCAGAGGAAACCGGGTTGTTTGGCTGTGGGAGCAGTGGGTCCCCTGGAGCTGAACCATCTCAAACAGGATGGGACAGTAAATATGAAAAAAAAAGATGAGTGAGAGACTGATAACAAGAGACAGAGAAGATGTGGGCTGGTAAAATTCCTGGATACACTGATATAGCTGATGTGGATGTGAGCTTTACCTTCATTATCAGTACCTTCAGACTTCAGCTCCATATGGAAGACATGTTCTGTAACCGATGATCACCACTTCACTGTTGCTGATCAAAGGCCTGAGAGGCATGTATAAACTGATGCTATCAGGACAGTCTTCCATGGTACAGCGTCAAAGCAACAGCCGGTCAGCCAGCTGACCGCCAAACTGTCCTTTAAAAAACATCAAAGTTAAAGGGAAAGTTCGACTGCTGCCTCCGGCCCAATCCTGTTCCCACCCCTGCATTGTCTAAAAAAGCAAAGTAATGAGAGGGTGCTCCATGTCTGTCTGCTGACATATTGCTGAAACAATGGGCGTGTACCGCACCAACTTCTAGATTTTATCGACTCAGCGGAGCACCATGATAACAGAGCTAATAGGAGTAGGGAAGAAATTCACAGCCCTTCTGAACATACACGCTCTGCCTCTATGTGCCTAAGAAAGAAAAAAACTCTTAATAGCTCAGTGTAATGTGGAAAATACTCCTGATAAGAGGATGTAATTGATACAACTGAAAAGGTAGTTAAAACTCAATGAGCCATAATAGAATGGAACGAAGAATATTTCCCAAGTCCCATATGGAGAAAGTTCATATGGAGTGCAATAGAAAGTGATATGAAACATATGTAGAAAACAAACCTTAAAAAGACCAACAAATGTTTTCATGACCTTGTTCAATAGATCTTAACTCAAGCACTCAGCCTCACACTAAAAGAGCCAGCTGAAATCCTAAAGCATTTCAAGCTTCCTTTTAAAATGTTTTTCCACACAGCAAATGTCTCTTATAATGTATTATCAGACATGGTTTTAGGCAAGTCTGCCACCATTTCCTAAGGCAGAAATGCTAGACAATGTCACCAAGAGTTTTAGAGTCATTGTGGAGTGTTTTGTAATCAAGTTATAACGTCACAGCAGCAAAGTGATTTGAGATGATGGAGTCTACACTACATCATCTCCAATAAGGAAAAATGGATGCTATATGTGATATGAATAAAATCTAAGCATCATTTCCTGTCATGTTCCTGTTTCCTCAGGTCATTGGCGGGTATCATAAAGCTGATGAGTATTTTGAGATCTAATGAGGCACCAGGAGAGAGTGCCAAAGACTTTGGGGTAATTTCGTATCTTCACCAATCTAAAGACACTTTATTTAATCATGGCTAGGATTAAACTTTTCATTAGCGGAGCATAATCAAGGTAGTTCAAGGTAAATTTGTAATATTTTAGTCTATAAAAACAGAAATGTAACTGCTGACCTGGCATGGAAATCATTTGAATGGCCTTATTTTAGGGCTTTACAAAGAAATGGTTTCATGGTTCATTATTTTGATAGAGCAAATTGCATGCACGTTACTGCACTGCTATCCTATTAGTTATTAACTTAGATTAAAAAAGAAACTAAATCAGCTCTCCTTCCAAAATAGCCGAACACTGGTGAGCCAATGATTTCAAAGTTGTATTTACTGTGAGACAACTGTAAGTCCAGTCTCTTCTAAGGACTTTTATTCCACCTGCTAGATTCCCAGCTGTCACATTCTGTCTAGACTCTAAAGCGCAGACCACATGAACAGTCATGCTCAAATAAATCCCCACAGAGAGTGTCACAGCTCTGCTTCAATTCTAACTACAAGTTGAGATCTTAATCCAATTCTACAATCCCTTTCAACTCCTACCACAATAAACAAACCATGCGACCCTTCTGTGCCCACATCCTTCCACATACAGGCTATAGACGTAGAGAAGCATAAGAGGAGATATACTTTGGCAGGGACAAAAATAGTCATTGACAGACACTGCTTTTCTATTTCGCTTGATGAGTATATTGAGCAATCTGAGAGAGTGGGGTATCTGAGGATAAGTGTGTCTCCAGATGCCAGAGTTTACCAGTGAAAACAAAAATGCTGATTGGAAACACAAGTAGACCTAAGACATTCAAAATGTATACACTCTTTGGAACGAAACTTTTAACAAGGAAGAAAGAACCCAGACATGAAGCCTTTATCACCTACTCCCGCTTTACAAATCTGTGAGGTAATTGTAAAATTAAAATCTGGACCTTCGGTGTAAATGAATTATTCTAATAATAATGTTCTAATAATTCTGTCTAATATTATCTTCAACAAATATAAAGAAATGATTGCAACCACTGGTGAGTTTGTCACCTTGTTTTGAGAAGGCTACCATTCCAGACTGAGCTCAGAGTTTCCTTGAACTTGAACTTACACTGTAAGATACCTATTGCAATATATACATATTTGAAACCAAATGTGTTTTTAGAGATATAGGGAACATTTTTATTGAAGTTATTCAAAACCCTTTTCCATTACTACAAATATAATTTTCATTTATTTACATTTGGTAATTTAGCTGACATCATTTAAACTTTAAACAGGAAGAAACCCTGTTGTAAAAGCATTAAGCACTGAATCTTTTAACCAACATAGAACAAGCACAACAGATGGAAATTAAGTGCAAATTAGGCCTGTCAACCCATGTAAGCATTATCCATGAAAAAATAGAGAATCATTTGTTTGTTTGCAGTCTTAATTTGGCATCTAAAATAAATATTTTTAAAAATATTTTTAATATTCATAATTTATTAGTCAAAACTATTGACAATTAGTCTTCTGCGTGCTATTATCAGGTATGTCTGGTTGTGTACAACAGGGTTTTAAGCAAGGTTTTTACCATTAAATGAAGCAAAATGATGCGAAACCTTTAACAAACCGTATGAATCAAATATGGCATTATAGGTGGTCTTAGAAGAGTCATGAGAAAGTAAAGGATGCTCCTCTGATTGCATAATAGAAAGAGGGGGAAGGTTGTGGTCAACCAGAGAAGTAAAGCTTAAAACTGAGATTGTGGCATTTTTTAAAAGCGCTAGCGCATCATCTTTCAGAAAACATCACATCCTGTATAAGGCCACATCTGAAATAAGTTCATATTGACAGGAAGACAAACTGTCCTTATACAGTGACTAAGCCCCCGTTGCTACACATATACTCCAAACTGTACGTGGCCCAAGCAGGGTCCAGCAGGCAGTTGGCTCTCTAAAGCTGTTTGGCTGCCGTTCGGCCTTTTAATCCCAGAGCTCAGAGCCCACCCACGTGTGGCCTTCACAGGCACACAGCGGCCGGCCGCCCAGCCACAGGCTCCACACAGCAGAAACAGAGGATTAAATGCACATGCTTATTGCTCTGTACAGAGAACACACGGAACAATTACTAACTTAAAGACAAAAGTCATTCACATGCACTTTTTATGAGCTCACTAAATAAAATTATACACCCACACAAATTAAAGGCAGCAAGCACCAGTCAGGAGATGGCAGATAAAAACACTAATTCTCTGTTACTGTGTGCACATCAGAATTTGTTCAGGGTTCATGTAGTGCTGCTGCTGATCCCTTGACCATGGTGCAATTATTTTATTATATCTCCTCCGTGGACGCTTCTTCCATCCTGTTTCTGACCAGACCATAAGATCTCAATGCAAACCTACAGAATTAACACAATACTGTAGTTACAGATAAATCTTGGGCTGCCTTAAGCACTTACAGAATAGTTTATTGCTGCCATTTCAATCAAATTAATTGAAATTACTGAAAAACTCTCCATTTTCTGTTTTCTAAGAACAACGAATATCAACGTATTAGTCTGTCTGATTTGGTCAAGACATTGCATTCCAATAGCTCACTAAATTTGGGTTTATTATTACTGATGGAAATAATGAACGAATGAACCAAAATGATCCTTTAAGTAATCCAGACAGATCGAGTTCCACAGTATGGCCGAGCATTTTTTCTTCAACACACATCTCCAGATTATGTTATTTTCAGGTCTGAGCGCCATGCAGACAATCAGACTTGTTACAGGACGTTTTTTTTGTTAGATTTTCTGCTAGGTTCAGGTGGTCACCTGATGCAGTATCTACATCCATCCATCTATACATTATTGTAACTGCTTATTCCCTGATGGGCTAACGGGCACTATCTTTATGTTTTCCATACTTTCTTTACAAATAATCCAGATGTACCAACATTGACAGATCCAGTTTGACTTGCAATGAATATGTATTAAACCTGCAGTGATTTAGACCTAAGGGCAGACCTATTGACCTATTGCCTCAACATTAATAACAAACTTTTTTGGGTTTCTGGAGGAGATCTGGCTGAGAGTGCAATGAGCAAACATGGCAAGACATCATCTTATTGTAAACAAAACAAAACACTGAAAGGATAAAAGAAGAGCAAGCAGACATAAATCAGAAAACAAAACACAGGTTTCACACAGAACTGAGTTTCTGGTATGGACATAACAATACACAGTTTCATCTGTGTAGTTTTGACCTGATCAGATTAGTTCAGTAATCAAAATAAAGGAAAATTTGGACTATGTGCATAATTAAAAAAAATATTCTTAATAAACATTTTGAGGATCAATGTATTCTTAAATGTTGACAAAGTGTGATATTGTTAAGAAGGAAATAAACAATGTTATTAAACATCAGGGTTCTTGATACACACACCTTTTGGCTTCTAGAATCAGAACCAAGGCATCTTTTGAAGATATTCCTTCAATAAGTCCATGTACAGGTAATATTATAACTGATCCTACACAAATAAACAAAATATTTTATGCTTATGCCTTGTTTCCTGTCCAGGCCCTATCCATGTCCTCCGGCAGGGTTGTCTCCTGAGCCCGGCGCTGTTTGCACTTTCTCTAGAACCCCTAGCACGATTGATTAGCCAATCAGCAGCCATGCAGCCCATTTCAGATGGTTGTACCTGTTCATCTGGCTTTATATGCTGATGATGTGCTTGTATTTATGGAAAACCCGATCCCTTGATAGCCTGCCCAACATCTGCAGTGACCTCAGCAATCGATCTGGTTTCAAAATTGATTGCATTAAGCCTGCCTGATTATACCTTAATGACAAAGCTAAAGCACTGCAATTTCGAATTAATATTCCTGTGGTACTGTCATTTCCAACTAATGTTCCTGTAGTAGAACAAATTTCATATCTTGGAGTAAATATTTTCCCGACTTGGATCTGTATGGTTTCTCACAAATACTTGAATTAGACCTCGACAGCCTCCCTGACTCTCTTCAAGCATGTCTTTCCATTGTAAAAATTAATATTTTATCTGGACTTCATTTTGTGTGCTCTATGATTCACCTCGCACTTGCTGTCAATTACTGGAAGAAAATCCATTCTTGTGTTTTTTAATTTATTTGAATTAATTTATTTACAGAGAGACAGAGGAGATGGAGGTCTGGCTGTACCTTATTTTAGGTCATATTTCTATTCCTTTTTTCTCAGACCTCTCTTTGTTTCAGCTATGGCTGAAATATCTGCCTATTAGCATGAATTGGAGGAAGTTATTGTTCTACCACTAACATTACAAGGGGTACTTTTTTCCAAAATGTTAAACCTACATTGTAAACTTTTTTTTGGTCCAATAGTTACCTTTCTTACTTCTTACTGGCACAAAGTTGAGTCCCTGTCTGCAATATCCTGTAAGTGGCAAATACTTTCTCCAATAGTCCACAACAAGAGCCTTGTGATTGAAGGTGGTCGCGTCACAGCATCTCTTTGGAGTAACAATAGCCTCCGATATCGAGGTGACATTTTCAATTATTCAATAATATTTAAATAATTTACAATTTAGACATGCTCTTAATGCAAATGGTGCTCCCCTACAGCAAGCCTTATTTATTGACTCTATTTATAATTTGATTGCTACACAAAGAAATAACTGGGGTTAGTTTGCAAACTATACTTTTTTTCCAGAGATCTTCTTACTCTGATTTACCACTTGACAGGTTACGAAAGAATGATCATCCTTCTCTAGGTCCTGATTTTGAGTGGGGACAGGTTTTGAAAAATATCAGTTCACGCAATCTGAATCAGTAGTAGATTCACTTTATTTATGTCCATAGATCCTATCTCTCCCAACGCAAGGTACATTCTATGAAACGTCACCTCTCTGGTGGGGAAGGAACCTGAGCTAGTTCACGAGGTTCAGTGGTTCAGCGGACCCATCTCGACGCACACCCTGGGTTCCACAACCAGTGACCAAGAGAAGGGTTGGACTCTCTTCAACACTTCATTGCTCATTAGTGAGAGGTGTTGAGAGGTGTGGGCATACTGATTATCCCCTGGCTTGGTACCTGTATGGTAGGGTTGTTCTGGTTCTGCTTATTTGCCGAACAGCAGTTCAAAGTACCCACCCTTTTTGGAGACCCCGAATAGAGTTTTGGAGAGCACTTCTGGAGAGCTTCTAGTGTCTCTCTCGTTCTACTGGATCATCTGGAGGGGTGTGATTGCATGGGGCCCCTGATCTGAACCTGAGGGGTAGTTTATTGTGGACTATGTATTCATCATAGATTGTCCATAATGAACACCATGTGCAGACATAAGAGGGTCCATGCCACAACTGGCATGAGGGTACCCTAGGCCGCAATTCAATGATTAAGTTTGTATTTGTCAGACTTGTATGTTTTGGACACTCGGGTGAAGAAAGGGGCGGAGCTTGTACTGTATTGGCTCAGATGGTGGGGGAGGTTGCCAGTAAACATGTTGTGAGGGTGTGCTGGGAACGTCTGGTAAAGTTCTCAATCCCAGAGAGTTTCAACTGCCATCTCCAACAAAACATCAAGCATTTTCTGAGGAGATTGACAGGTGGATTGGCACATTGGTCTGTTGTGGTAGAGAAAGAGCTTAGCCAAAAGGCAAAGCCCTTGATTTATTGGTAGATCTACCAGTAAACCAGCAAAGTGGTCACAGCTGTGGGTAGTGACTGAAAGAATGAGATTGCGGATACAACTGGCAAAAATGACTTTTTCTCCGTGGGGTGGATGCTCACAATTAAAGATAGCCTGAAACGCTCAGGCTGCTTTGAGGGGCTCAAATAAGAGCTGTGGTCCTCATCGAGAGGAGCCCGATGAAGTTGCTTAGGCATCTGGCCAGGAAGCCTCCTTGACGTCTCCCTGGTGAGATGTTCCAACCAGGAGGAGATCCAGGGGAAGGCCCAGGGCCCACTGGAGGGACTATGTCTCTCAGCTTTGTAGGGAACGTGTCGGGATTCCCCTGGAGGAGCAGATGGATGTGACTGGGGAGAGGGAAGTCTGGGCTTCCCTACTTCAGCTACTGACCGCACCTTATTGCATTGGTGGAATTACATTTTTTCTATAAACTGTATTGTGTCAAGACGAAAAGATATATGTAAAAATACATGGTATAGCAGCCAGACTTCCTTTGAAACTCTTCTGGACCAGGTGCCTCAAACTGCTTGCGTGAATTAGAATTAAATTCCAAAGTCAACAGCTTCCAAGCTCTGATTTCCCAAAATGATCCACTCAAATCTGCAAAAGACTGTCCCCTGTATTTTTTCCCATCATTTTCCACACCCTCTAGAAGCTAATTAAATCTCAGTTAAACAACGAATTAAAGTTTCGAAACAGGTCTTTTGGAGGTTGGTAACTTCATAGCCAAGCAAGAGATTCAGTTTGGAGATAGTTGGTGTTTGTGACATATCACCACCAACAGACATACCACACCAGAGGCCAACAAAGCTAGGCTGAATCTTCATCACGACACCCCTGTCCTTTATGTCCCCTTTGTGCCAACCACTGCTCATCACTGGCACCAAGTGACTGATGAGCAGAGCCCTGGGCTGTCCGCTCTGAGCAGGACCATCAGGCCAAAATTATGCAAACTGACATCCTAGCTGACTGGTAAGGACAAGCTATGTATTCACAGGCTGCCCCTGCTGCTCTCAAGGGTATTTTATCCACATGTGAGCACAGGTTTAGGAGCTTAGGAAGAGCAGCTGTACATCATTTGATCTGAAACGTAGTATTGCAGAAATGAACATTTCTATTATACACAAGAAAAAGAGAGATCTCTAAATATCTCTGTGAGGCCAAAAAACAAACAGACTTTTGCAGGTTTTCAGAAAAATAATGAACAAAGAAACCTCAGTAGAATGCTTTTTTAAGAATCACATGTACTTGAAATGGTACCGTGTTGAAAGGAAGCTCAAAGGAGAAGCCAAGGTCTCCAAACAAACAAACTCTAGTCACAGGAGGATAAGGAGCTTACCTGCATTGTAACGAAGCACAACAGAGGTAGCTGACTCCAGACCTGTCCCCGCCTTATGCAAACCTGACTAGAGCTGTTTATGTGTTATTCTGCACACATTTCTGGAGGAATTAGTAGGATAACACTTTGCTTCTACAATGAGAGACTTCCAGAGAAGCACAGATCTAGTTCTGGTTAGAATATCTGGTAGGCACCACCGTGCCTGCCTCTCCCCCCTGTCCGCTACTGTCCCACCCTTTTTCTGTGGCAGAGAACACACACTCACACACACTGAAGCTCTGTCTGCACACCCTTGACACTGTGGATGTTGGCATCTGCAATAATGGCTGCCTTTCACTTTTCTTCACTCTCCCATCTTTTGCTGGATATTTTACCTCAGTCAAGGACAATTTTAAGACTTGAATGGAAGAAAGCTTATGTGACAGCTGTGTGTGCCTGCCTGTCACGAGAAACACACAACAGCCTGGTGTTACACACTTTATTACCCTGGCTGATTTTAGATGACTGTTTTGCTTCCATTGGCACGATCACAACAACTGAAAAATGACACTTCCATAATCATCACTTCCAGTTGTCATGCTGGCTGACATAAGTTAGCCTTCTGTTTCATTTACTGTAAAACATGATATTATTATACATAACCAGTCTTAAAAGCAGCATGACGATAATTAACTTTTTAAAAGGTCATTGATTAAAAAAAAGTAGATTTAGAACTTAAATCACGTTTTGTTGCTTTTAACTTTACTTAAAGCCCTCTTAAGTGTCTTAAACCAATCTAAATCCACCACACATCGTTAACACGTGTTGTAAAAGAAAACCACTTAAGCTTAAGATTAAGGGATGGACAGCTCAACAGTTTTGAGGGATCGAGCAGCTAGTTTAGCCCGGACAATTTGTGCATTCCCTCCAGGAGCCATGGCTTCAGCTTTGTTCTCAATAGCTTTGACTGCTTAACTCCACTGCATAGTGCACCGGGACATTAACAGAGTTGATCTGTCATTAGATCGAATTACATACTACCCAAAAAGCAAGACATTTGTTTTCCCACCTTTAGCTTGCGGCTGCACCGTGCTGTGAGCTCCCAGAAGTTGATATTTTGATGTGACCAGCAGTGTTCCTATACTGTACATCAATATTTTGTGTGAGTGCATACTGGTTGAAATCCAGGATTTGCAGAACAATGTCATGAAAATGACTGGAGTATGACAAGCATCTCAGCTTTTGTTAAACTACAACTCTATATTTGCCTGGTTCAACTCTGGTGGTAACTTCGGTAGAAAACATGAAATGTGTTAACTTGTTTTCCCCATTTCTTCAACGATCACATTTGACAACAAGAACTATTCTTTCACAAATATAATTTCCCCCTCTTGTCCCTCTTTGCTATAGTCATGTAGTGTTTGTGAAATTTCAACAAACTTTGAGTGGGTATGACGTAGGCTTCAGTATTCAGGTTGACTTTCAAGAGGTCCATCTGCAGAATTTGAACAGGAACAAATTTCCCGCTTCTTGCAGAGTATGTAACTCTTGAAACCCTCTTATAACACAGGACTCAAAAGTACTCAATAAATGTTAGCATTGTCACTGTCAGATTTTTTTAAAACTTCAGACAGAAGTTTTAAGGTGATCTGTCAATGGAAGATGCAGATTGTTCTAAACTGTAAAGTTGAAGGAAATACATTACTCTAATAGCTCATGACCCCGAGCCTCTACCCAGAATATTCATCAGAAATGAGTTTATAAGCCTTTACATAATCTACATAGATATTCATAAACCAATGCCACAGCCCAGTCACGTGGATTCCATTTAGAGACAGACCTAATAGAAAATCAGTTCTCTACCATATGTTAAAATCAAATCAAGTCACATTATGTTATCATCCCAGTAAAGACAGCATTTGGAATATCCAACAGGATGGAGTATTGCAAAGCAAACTCTATGATGTAGATTTCTGTTTGTAATTAAACTAATTGTGAGCCCCATCTGGCAAATCTGTCAATATTAGTTTGTATTAGCAGCCAAAGCAGCACAATCCCTGTATATGGATGTAATGAAGCTGTAGTAACTGGGACTATGGCAAAGAACTGTTGAAACAATTTAAGATAAATAATGCTGAAAAGAAAGACTCTCTGTCTACCTTCAGCAGAAGTTCAACAGGGGCTGATAAGACAAAAGTGCTTGGCAGGTAGAGTTCGTTTTGAATATATTTATTTCTCTCTTCCATCCCATGGAGATAAAGTTTTCTCTGTTCTAACATCTCTTCTTCTCTTGAGACCTCCGTGGACCTTTGAACCAGTACTTCCTTTAAAGATCCTTAGACTGAGGGGAACTTATGTCAGCATGTTCAGCTACAATGTTTAAAATAAATGTTTATAGGATGACATCTAAGGAAACATTATCCTTGGGATTCAAACATGCAAGTCATGCTGGTGTCTTTGAGCTAAAATATTACTGAGACAGAAGAGTAAATGCGGTGTAACGAGTAAAAGCTACTGCTAAATGCTTCAGTATTATCAATTTGACTGTGATTTTAATGATGTATTCAGGTTGAGGTCAGGGTAATCCTAAATCATCAATGCATCTGCATGCCAAAAATCTTGGATAACATCCAATATGAACTCTCAGAGCGGTTAAAAAGATCTCAGCAGCTTTCAAATCCAGTGAGGAATTGGACAGTAAGCAGAAGTTATTTCCTCAATCTAAAAAAAGATATGGATGTCACAAAGAGGAAGTACTTATCATTGTTTCTAAGGGTGTAAGGGTGAACACAAAGCTTCACTATATAAAGAAAAACAGGAAGAATATTTTTTCAGTCCGTGTTTTCCAGAAGCAAGGTCACATTTTCAAACCTTTACATGTCTACATCTCTATAGCAAAGTGAGTACTGAGTGTTCTTACTAATTCATTGTAAATCCCAGTTTAAATGTGGTGAAATTTACCTTGTATAACCTTGAATTAGAACCTAATGGGGTATTCAACTCAACTCAACTTTATTTATAAAGCGCTTTCAGTCAGCCAAAGCTAAAATCAAAGCGCTGTAAATATACATTTGGCGACAGACACATTTAAAGTTCAAATGAAAACTTTTCTGTACTTTATTTTATCAGAATATTTGTTTTCAATAATTTTTCTGTCCAATAATACATCTACAATAGTTTATTTTCTAAATGAACTTATTCATAATGTCGTTGTAAAGTACTTTGAGAAGCTGTTGTATAGGAAAAGTGCTGTACAAATAAACATGGCATGACATATTGGAAAAACTGACTCTACAGAGCCAAATCTATATTCTGAGGATGTCACCCTGACTCCAACAGCAGTAACTCCTCCATGGTACCGTCTGCTGAGGAGATAAACATTGCTTTGTAATCTGTCATGCAGGTAACTAAATGTTCTGACAGAAGGTGCTGATGTGAACATAAACTGTCAAGTTGGAGGTTTCCAATTGTGTCCATTCCCTTCTTCATATTACTTGTCAACCTAAAACAATATGACATCTCCTTTTCACACGTAAATGTCTAAATTAGACTCATTTCAGGCTGATGGAAATTGCTGTGAATTCCTTAGGGAGCTCAATAAATCTAATCAAATAATTTTGATATGATATTTTTTTTAATCCGTAAGACAGTAATATTTTTACAAATTAATTCAAGTGGCTCACAGACTTTGTGTCCTCAGTGGTCATATATATTGAAATGTCTAGATACAACTTCTGAAGCTATGGAAATCTTTTTTGGAGAATGTTATGTCACACCAAATTTGAGTGTAATTAATATTTACTCAGTGGATATCTCAGATCATACCATTCAGAGTTATTAATCTATTTATGTGTTAATGAGGTTAAAAAATGAATTAAATTCAGTCTAATTTATAGCGCCAGTTCTCTACAGAGGTGATCTTTTGTGCAGTGCAAGTTCAGACTTAACAAGAAGGAGCTATCTCAAATTAATGAAAGTCAAAACAACATTTGAACTGATATCATATATACCTATATACCTATACCTATATGTTCACTCGCTTTGTGATGTGCAAAGTCATCTTATAAACCTTTAAGATGATGACAAATGACTGTGATATCATTATGCATGTACATTTACTGCATGCCTGATAGTTTTATCTTTATCTGGGGGAGATATTAGAAAGTCTGGTGACGCCCTGCAGCATGACCTCTGGTACAATTTATCAAAAACTTACAGAACTAACCTTCTATATGAAGAGCCAACACAGCTCATGAACATAAACTGGCCATCTTACCTTACTTTAACTAGTGGATAACATTGAGAAGGATATTTTTGTGTTTTTTCTCAGAATTAGAACATTAGAACCAACTGCTATCATTCATGGTTAGGGTTACGTGGTTACTAAGGGGTCAGCTTTCACAGTCTTTGTTCTTTTGTGTGCACAAATTAACTAACAGAAAACTGCAACAGAGACTGACTATTTTATGCACCACCAAGACCTTGTGAGAACAGGGTGAGATTTTCCACAAATATGTAGTAACCCCCCCCCCCCCCAAGTCTCAATTTTCCTTGGCAATACTTGAGGAAAATTGTGTCACTATGAAAGCGCCACTCAGTTTATCTGGAGAAAAACATATAGACGCTCCTTGTATCTATATAAATCCATCTCCTTGGAAGTTGCCAGTCTAAGTCACAAAAACATGGTTTTCAGGTGTCTGTTCTTTGTGTATTTTGCATTTTACATTACATTTAAAAAGCATACTTATTGCTAAATTCCATTGCTCTCTTAAATTGCATTTATGCTATCATTAAAGCCCAATTCATCATTAAGAACATAACCCTGACCCTAACACTGACAGCTTTGCCTCTGACCTACAACTGTGCATAAAGCAGTAGCAACATGCAGAATATTTTGTCAAATGGTGCCACGGTTGACTTACACAGCTCATGACACAACCATGGCGTAGTAGAGAAACTAACACACTTGTAACAGTGAAACTAAGCCCACTATGACAGATCACTGTCCATGAAACTCATCTCCAGAACAGGTCTCATGTCTGCTGACAGTAAGTGTGGTGGGAACTGGAAGAGTGAGCACCAGCAGAACCCCCTGCAGGTTTTCTGCTGCCACATGTTAACATGTGGCCTTATGGCTCTCTGTGGACTCTGGTTCCAAAAACTCAGAGGGCTGGAGCTGGGAATGCATAAGTAGTTGCAATCTGCATCACACAAAAGCAGAAATAATCTGATCTCAAAGCCTCTGTAACATGGTGATACTGGTTCTAAGATAGGAGGTAAACACAGTGGAAAGTTAGTTAATGGCTTCATCACGGTGAACACAAAAATACCTAAGATGAGCCAAATACTACACTATTACTAGGAGAAAACCCTAAACCAACAGAACAGTTACACCAATATCCAGGATCCAGTAACAGGTAACAGGATCCAGTTCAAGCACTAGGAGTATGCTCAGTGCTCTTTGTGTAGATGTTTGTTCATAAAACAACATACTGTAGGTTATTTGATGTTCTTCCACACAAACCTGAATTATTGTGATTCAAGTTTGAGTTGAGATTCTTCTGAATACATATAATTTAGTTATACCACACAAGCAGTTCTGACAGTCCTCAATTAAAATTCTTAGAGAACAATTTTGATTAGTTAAAAAATGTAAATCTGGTGATCTCACGCTTGAAATCTGCACAATGAAAAAAGATATAAATAATAATAACAAAATTGCATTACAATTTTTTGTTGGAAATTCATGTTTATATATTTAGTTATTTATAGGTTGTGAACTAGACATCTTTTTGTTGAATGATTACGACCTGTATGCTAACGCACATTCCCAGAGGGACAGATGAAGGTCAGGTTTTTTTTAGCAAAACTTAGTTCACTATGTAAAGTAAGATACATTTTTTTCAGTCTATTTGCATAGAATCCATTCTCAGGATATGATAGGGACGGTAAAAATGTGGGGATGAATCGCAGTGACTGGGTCTCTTGGGCTTTGGAGGTTTTAGCCAATGAGATCTGTCATACGCACTGTCATGGCGTAGAATCTCCTCGATGAATGAGAAACCAGCAAACTAAGTCTGTCATAGCTGGCTCATACCTGTCATACATGTCTCTGAGCTGAGACGTGAGGAGATTCTGCTCACTTTGAATCATCCCTTCACAACTTTTCAGATGAGCCCGTGCTGTATTCAACACAAGCTGATGTATCTTACTTTGAAACATCTTAAATGCTCCAGGACACTTCTCCAGCGGAATATCCACCTTCTCCAGTGATTTAGATGCAATATCTATGTGGAAAACTTCTTGCATCATCAGTTTTGTTTTGCCTCTGAGCGGTACACTCAGAGACAGAAGGACATATTCACAAGAAGCTGCTAAAGGAAACAGATTCTCTCTTTTAATGCCAGAATAAACAGAATCTAAGCTCCTTCTTCCCTCTTCCTCCTTCAGTTGATTCCTGTGAGTGTGAAACAAGAGCAGACCTCACCTCCATTAATTCATAACCACAGAGGATTTCAGAATCATAGAATTATCAGACACCAGGCAGCTTAATGCTGCATAATCTACCCAACCTGAAAATCCTGCTCCTGGGGACAAAAACCAAGTGCTATAAAAAAAGAAAGAAAGTGTCTCTGATATGGAATAACATACACCCAGATCAGTGAAGTCCCACATAATCCTGTGCCTCAGGCCACAAACGCAAACTCATTATTGATGAATAAATGTGAGCTTTCCTGAAAGCTATTAAACTGCATTAAGATATGCACTTGAAGAAAAACGCTGCGAGGCAGAATACTGACTGATAGTGACCCTCCATTTAATTCCAAGTAATGGGGAGCATGGCAAAGGAGAGCATCCACTTTATAAGCTGAATACTGTCAGGTCAGCAGAGAGAAGCCTGATGTAATGAACTCTTTAAACGATCAATACTTATTAATCACACGGCTGTCTGTGTTCAGGAGAGAGGGATGTTTGTAGAGGCAGAAGCAAGAAGAAAAAAGAATAAAAGACCATAACAATAACAATAATAATAGCTCCAGCTTTGCCCTGCTCAGGGAGAGGGTAAAGAGAAAAACAGTCTCAGAAGTTGTCCTGGGCTTTGGTTTGCAGAGAGCTGACCGCACACACACACACACACCAGCTGTCATGACATCAGACTAGGACAAAGATGGAAGTAGGGGGGGGGGGGGGGGGGGGGGGGAGATAGTGGGGAACGATGCCAGCGCAGCAGCTGCAGCCTCTTCGGTCAGACACCTGACCGGTCAGCAGCAGGAAACCAGCAAACACTCACCCAAAGCACCCCCCTCTGCCCCCCCCTCACACACACGCCAGAGGGAAACTTCTCCCACCTCACACACACACACACACACGGATGAGAGGACAGAAAGAGGAGTAAGAGCGGCATTAGCCGCAGCCCTACCGGCAGAGTCACCGTCCACCACAGCAGCAGGACAGCGGTCATCCTCACACGTCCACCCCCAGCTCCACACAGACAGCCCGGGCCGCCCCCCCTATACTCTGTCACTCTGCCACATGACTCCCCGAGCCCCTCCCCTTCTCTCGCTCACCCCCCCCCTCCCCGTTTGTGGAGCAGTGTCCAGTCTGAGGCCGGCCGGACAGTCCGCTGCAAGGTCAGGGCTGGTCTCTGCACACAGCGTGACACAGCACCCAGACCTGTTTCTGTTTTTTTATTTTAGTCCTTTCACAGCCTGTTTTTACTCCTTCTTTGGTAAAAATAAGATAAGCTACTCTGAGCCAAATGGCAGGGAGATTTGAGTTGCAAAGTGAAAACTAATCACAAGAGAAGATGATGGCTGTTAACAAAAAACAACAACTAAACAAAGAAAAAATGAATAAATAAAGTAAACTATTATTTTTTTCTAAGTTGATCCTACTAAATAAGCTACATTATCAGAATGGCAGTTGTGCTTTATAGATCGAGTTCTTACACAGCAAAGTTTGGTATTTATATTATTTAGTTTGATCTTAGAGTGAATTTGATTAGGTATTTTATAACTCACTCCAAATGATCTAGAGCTCAGAACTTCTTCAGAACACATGATGATATTAGCCAAACCAAACCAGTGACAGTGTCCTTATATCAT
>CAJRST010033334.1:21402832-21434899 GCA_907169785.1 Menidia menidia
ACACACAGACACACACAGACACACACAGACACACACAGACACACACACACACACACAGACACACACACCAGCCAGAAAAGCAGAGGGACAGCAAACCTTCTCGCCTCATAGATCTTATTCTCTGTTTGCAAAAGGCAGATTGAGTAGATATGTGGGCAGATGGTGGAAAATGTTTCGGTAGAATGTTGTACTTTTGGTGACTCCAAAAATCCCCCCCAGTATCCCACCCTGTAAAGAACCAATACTGTCATCATCTAACTGCTGTACTGACATTTCTAAAGTCTCTGTGTGAGATTATGGAATTCCCCCTCTGCACTATTATAAATGCTGAAAAGCAGCTTTTTTATTTTAGACAGAAGTGATAACAAGTGTAAATACAGTGGCAAAGCGATGACATGGAGTTAGACTGAGCATTGTTTCACAAAAGGGGAACAGTCATGTGACTGGTAAAGTTTGGCACAGTTTGATGTTTAATCAAAATGCTAAATCTTGATTTCAATAACCCTGATAGCCCCAAAATGTTCCCATTTTATTCTTGTATCACTTTCGTTTTGGTGGCCTAATCCTCTGTAATGTATGTTTTTTTTATATCTGAATATGAATGATTGTTTAAATAAATATTTGACTTACTAAAACTGTTCCCATGATTAATTTATTCACACAAAACTATGGGCCGTCTGCATTTTCTAAATGTTTTTTCTCATGTTACAATGTAATCAGTTTATTGGGAAAATTGAACTGCATATTGCATGAGCATGTTGCCCGTTTCTTGGATATTGTAGAGTCAGCAATTATTGACCAGATGGGTAAGAGTCTTAAATCTTTTCTAAGTTTAGTCTGATCGTATTCTATAAATAGGTATGTGGATGATCAATGAAACATTTAAGTACATCTCCCAAACACAGCAGAGGCATTTATGAAGATGGCTGTATTAAGTCAGTTATGAAAAATGGGGAAGGTAGTATGTAGAATTACAGGGAAAAACACATTTCAGCTTTATTGCCACATGCCCAGTAGAGGGCAGCATTATTCTACTGTACCAGTCCTCCAGCTCAAGTGACAGAAGATAGATATTGTAAAATGAAGACCAAAACTGAGTGAGAAAGAAGCGGCTATTGAGCAAATCAAACACCTGAAACCACCTGACCCCTCTAACTTGACCCGTGTTTTGTCTTATGCTTTTGCACCTACTGGCTGTTGTGATTCCCCACATTGTGCCAGTGATGATAACTGGGGTGAAAGGGGGGTTTGCATTCCAATGACCAGAGGTAGTTTCCTCCCCTCTCAGACATATTTGACCAAAACATTGTCTTCTGCAATTCCAGAGTCTTCCTCCCCCCACCAGTTAAAGCTGGACGGTGTGTGGGGAGGAGATCTCCATCAGGCTGCTCACCACTCAGGGGAGCTCATTAGAGTGGCTGCAGCCCGGAGGCTTGATCTTGTGTTGGCACTACTTCTGACACCACATCAGCACCATCACACTCAGCTCCACAGAAAGGGCTTGGGTGAGAAAAGTGAGAGAAGCTTTCAATTCCATCTCCTGACAGTCTGTCAAAACAGTGAGGTGTCCAGATGTAAAAGGTTACTACCGCTCCATAGAAAGAACTCAAACCAGATTTGTTACAACAAACTACCTATAGCGCTGATTTCTAAAACAGGCTTTGCATGTTCTTCCACAGAATGATCGGCTTCTATCTTGATGTCCATGTTAGCTTAATTGAAGTATCTCCATTGATCCTTAGAGTGGGCGGGAGTGTATGGTTGTTTGTCTCTGTGTGGAAGTGTGATCAATTGGTAACATGTACATGTTCTACACTGCCTCTTGCCCAATGGCAACAGGGACAGTTTCCAGCCCCCCGCCCTGAGACCGGGAATTGGATTAAACGGGTACATAAAATGGATGGAGTAAATAAAGCAGCACAAGCTGTTAGTGGACACACATTTTAGCAGATATGCCATTCACATTCAGCCCTGCACTGATCTTTTTTTTTTAGCTTTCTCTAAGAACACCTCGCACATTCAGACAGCAGTTCTACAGCAATAACAACCAGAGGGGGATCCTTCAAATGTATATCTCACTCTTCCCAAAGCATGGGATGTCACACTGAAGCCTCCACAGGGAAAGACTCCATCCATACCCTGTCTGAGGGCTTCCATCAGAGCGTTTAAGCATCTGTGATCTTCTCTTTCCAGAGACGCCCCCTGTGTGTCCTGTAGGTGTGGCCCTGATGTTCAACAACTCACCCCAGCAACACACGACAGATGCTTGTGTACACAAGCTAAAATGGATTTAATGAATGTTTACTGTTGTGTGCAGAGATGATGATGTCCAAACCCTGTAGTGGCTGCTGAACGGGACCTCACACGCAGAGATTATGTGTTACCTGACAGGTGTAGGCAGAATCTTGTTTTCAATACAATTCTGTGCAACACATCAATCTACGACAGTGACATAATCACAGATATCTACATGGACGTTGGTTTGGTGCCTTTAAATGCCTACACATTAAACCAGAGACTGTCATGGGAAAGGGGAACCGCTTAAACAACTATAGTGGTTGCACTTGCAAAAATTGCCCAGAGAGGGCCCAAAAGACTTGATAAAAAGTCTTTGTGCCATCCCAACTCCCCAGACACAGATCTGACAAGATCTGACTCACCCCAAAACCCTAAGAATTTCTGACCTGAGATGGTCTTTGTCCACACAGAGACAAGCCAGAGCTCTTCCTGTGACTTAGATAGTAAAAGGAAGGTTTTAAATGTAACGGCTGGCTGGTATAAGTGATGAAGATGATATTGTGATTACTAACTTAATGATAAAGCTGTGCCTGGATTACAGATTTTTATTTATTTAAAACTCCATGTAATGCATTTGCTAAAAAATTCACTGAGGACATTCAAATTGTGGAACCTTCTTTTAAAAGGGGGGAAACCCCCAAATAGGCTTTTTTTATCATGAGGATTTTTGGGGTGTCCTGAGACCCTCAGGAGTTGACAAAAAAAAACAAACAATAAAACAACATTTGGGAACCTTGGCGACTAGCTTGTTGGACCTTTGGGGGAGAATTGTTGTCCCATTATTGCCTTTTTCATCATTAAGGTCTGCAGTTTAGCTTTGTTTTTCTGAAATGTGCAAGTTTTTTACTAAAAATATCAAAATATCACAGGATTGGATCATATCTATCAATCTTATCATTCTAAATCTTGAATTAATTTAGTGATTTCGATGACAGAATCAGTCTTATATGCTGAATTGTCTTAAGGTTTCTCTATAAAACAACTTACTTTTCTGACCTTTTGCAGTGGTCTTCTAAATGATTTGAGATGTGCCGCTCAAATTCAAATAAAAACATATAAACAAGCTGATATTTCAAATATTTGAAATAATTCAATATCTCCCATTCAAGATTTAATGTTTTCTGTGTCATTCTGCGAAAACAAGTCTTCTTTCTTTAAGATTAACTTAAAACAATTTACACCAAATGACAAAAAGTGAGACCAAAGAGAGAAGATAAAACAATATCCAGTCAGGTTAGCTGCCGAAAAACCAAATACCACAGAAAGAGCCACAGCAGCAGTCTAAAATGCCAGTGACAGCCATTATGTCCCTGATGCCCATTATGATTTGAGTTGTCTGGATAATCTGCTATGAATTTATAATAGACCCAGTCTCTCCTGTGTCATTATACTTTATCTGTCCCATCAATCACACAGACACCGCTGTGGGTTGAAATGGTGAGTAGATACAAATGGAACCATATCCCTGTGCATACAAACATGAAAGCAGGCGTCTTAAAACAATACTCCACCTCCAGCATCCTTATCTCCACCTTCATAACTGGAAGCTTCAATCAGAAGCATTGATACATCTGCAGACAGCCTGATTCCCAGTCCTGAACCACACCCACGGCCACAGAGGGACATCAAAAGCTAATCAGACGTTAAAAGGCTTCTCATTAGGACTAGAAAAAGACAGAGTGGTTTGTGGAGACCACTGACTGAGCCCAGAGCTGCCCAGTAATTACACACAGCCAAGCACCTGCTCCCAGTAATACTGGCGTTTTATCCCTTTTCTCATAGAATCTGCTTTTGCACGGTTACCTGCATCTACCAGTCCTGGACACATAATCACACAAAGAATATTTGGGCATAAATGTGTTGATGGACTGGATGCTATGGTGAAAAGATAGAAAAAAGATTGAAGAAGAAGACTACACTAAAATAATTGTATCACTAATAAATGGTGAATATACAAAAATATTTTTGTTTTTTATACATATCTGGTTAAAGGGCCAAATAAAGACTTCATATTCAAATTTTGATTTTTTTCTACTTTTCTTATACAAGGATGTTTTCAATGAAAACATCCCTCATTTTTTGTACTTTTATTTCATTGTCATGTATTATATTGTTGTGAGCCGTATGCAAAGAAATATCATTCTGTTATACCCTGCATATATAAAATGACAATAAAATTAGTCTGAGTCTTAGTCTAGTCTTGTATAGCCAAAAACTGGCTCTGGAATGCTGTTTAGGTGTACATACTAGTCTCCACTGTGGTGTGGGGGGGGGGGGGGGGGTATGTGGGACTGAACCAGTGAGTTAAACTCACTGCCTTTGTTTAAAGACTCAGGTTTACTGAGAATTGTCCGGGTGTACCCCACCTCTGGAGCGTTGTATACTGGGATAGGCTCCAGTCCCCCCCGCGACCCCTTTGGGAATAGGCGGTACAAAAAATGGATGGATGGAGCTTTACTGAGTTCCTTCTCATATGGAAGGTCTGAGATCAACATTATCAGCCAATGAACATAAAATTAAAAGATCGATTGATTTTTACCATTTGAAAGACTCCAGGTAGCCTGTCCTGCTGTGTGGAACTACTCCATACTGAAAATAAAACATCTTACAGAACTTGCAGACGTAGCTTCTCAGAACCCTCAAGTGGGAACATGATGGCATTACTGACACTAATTAAATATTTAGTGGCTAAGTATTACCATGTATTACACCCCAAGTATTTCAGTACATGCAGACATGAATCTGCATGCACGTTTTGGAAGTCTATTTGCTTTTTCCAAATGAAAAATAGGAAAAAAAAAGTTGATGTGTCCAGACACATGCAGTGATCTGCATGAGCAGCAGGTGCTGAGACAGAGAACCAAAATATGACAACCCACCCCAGCCTTACACCCCCCCTTTAAGTTCTTCCATCCGCTCAGTCTCCTTCACATTAAATATCACAATGGTAATTAGGAAAAGTGTTTAGCTGGGAGGAATTGCAAATGAACAGGAATTGATTTGGTCTTCTCTCACAGTAATTGCTGGTGGACTTAAGCCAGCAGGAATAGGAGGCGGTGAGGGAGAGGTGAAGAGATTTAAACCTGGGAGACGGTGTAAAAAGTCTGTTCAGCTAAAAAGAACTGAGGCAGCAGGAGGAAAGTTGAAATAAAGAGGTAAAAAGGAGTCAAAATTAGAACATTTCTTCAATTGCAGAAGCTGACAAATAAAGACAGCATTTACAGAATGATTATTCTGTAAATGCTGTATCAATAACTTATTAAAGTCCTTCCACCAGACCTGCTTGTCTGGTAATCCGAATCCCTTTTCCTGATACAAGCCACAAGCAATGACATCATACATTCCAACTGAATCCCAAATCAATCTTTCCAGCAGCTGCAATACGAAATGTTAAGTCCACAAAAACTTCCAATTCAAGTATTTCTTCCAGCTGTGGGAATATGAAGATTCCTCCATGCTGTCTGCTGGATTATTTTTTTCTTCTTATACAAAAGAAGAGTGGGAAAAAAATAAAAATAAAGCAAACGTTCCAATGACTGATTTTTTTTATCTTCCAGAATGCATTACTGAAGGCTGGCTGAAGAACCTGTGCATCACTACAATAATAAATAAGATGTTTCTCATGCAAAGGCAGGAAAATAAACCTGTGCTATGTTTCTTTAATTTTCTTCAAACATGAAAAACCGCACATCTTGAATGAATATCAGTGTCATCTGAATCAAATGAGTCAGACCAAAACTTTAATTTTGTATATATACTTTCAGTAAAAGTACTGCTCATTTGAAATTCAAAGTTTCTGTCGATGCAAGTCAAAATATGGGACCAATCTCCGAAAGCCTTCATCAATGTACAGACAGAGACAGAAATCTTCTCTGGAAGAAAAAAAAACACATTCTCATCCCATATCAGGAAACTAGCAGAAGGTGGTCACTGTGAATGCAGCAGTTTAGAACCTAAGTGGCTGCAGGATCCTCAGCTAATAGCACCGCTCCTGTTCTGATCTGAGTGCCAGTAGGTGGAACATTAACGTGAGAAGAGTCTGAGCCTCATCATGCTTCACAAGGCAACAAGGGCTGGATTGAATGTTCCTCTGGCCGGCTGACAGCGCTGAATATGAGCCTCACCTGCTCTAATAAAGAGATCCAGGCTCAGGGCCACAGCGGCCATAAATGTTGGATCAGCTTTAGCTCATATGAATGCATAAAAGAAAGGAGAGGACCCCCGGTGACAGCAGTGTCTGACCACTCTCAGGTCATTACTGAGTGTGTTATGGGTCACCAGTGATTGCACCCCAGAGTGATTATTAAACAACTAACTATGAGGCTGAAGCCTAAGCAGCAAAAGCAAACCGTTATTGCATTAAACATAAAAAAAAATTAATACTTCGATCAACATAACAACTAACGATGTTACCCGATGCATAACGGAACTAAATATTTCATGCAATCAGTTAAATGTGTAAAAAAAATCACGTTTAACTACAACTAAATACTAGATACAACATTGTTGTGAACATTTCCTGAGGAATAGATGCCAGGTTCCTCTCTTAAGAAAATCTGTTTCTGCAAATCCTTCTTGATTTGTATTTCTAAATAACGAAAATATCTGTGAATTTATCAATTCATTACAAGACTGATCTACATATTTCTAAAAAACAACTATCAAAACAAAAAAAGACAATGAAATCATACCAAGGTTTTTACAAAATTAAACTTAGGTTTTATAAAGTCGCTGTGAAGCAATAATATAACAATAATAACTAATATGATATCCTTCAAGTAGTGAGGTAATTAAAGCAAGTGATGACAGTTGTGTATCCTGATGTACACATTTCTACATAAATATAGTCAAGATATTTAGCTTTTACATACAAGACCAGATCTGACCAGTGTAAATGGAATGAAAACTATTCCTTCCACATAGAATATGAGTGTGAGATTGTTTATGAATTGTAACTGAAGTAAAGAGACCTTGTCAGCTCTCCCAGGATAAAAGGAACAAGCAGCGTAGACATCAGTATGAAGTCACCAAAAACCATCAGTATTAGGTCACCAAAAACCTTAATAATTTAAAAATGTAATAACTTTTCCAGCACAACTTCTCTAGACAATCACCAGTTAATAAAACCCATACTTACCAGTTATTGGTTGTCTTTATTCCTTTTTCTTTCTTACTGACTGCTTGCCTGCCCCAGGTGTGTCAAACAGCCTCCAGAGTTAGTAGCAGCTTCACCTCAGAGAGAGGTTCTGTATAAACTACAGTCAGTAGCTGACCGGCTTCTGTAAGCTCCTCACAAACGGCCCGCTACACCCCCCCCCTCTGGGAGTTATAAGTAGAAATGACTTCAGTCATTCAAATGCAGTCTTTGAGAAAGAAAAGGTGTGTCTTTCTTTACAACATGAACACACCAGACATCCAATGGTCAATAAACAGAGATCATTTATCTGTTGTGTTGGCTCTCAAATAACAGTTGAATTTAGCAAGGAACCCGTACTATCTGCACCAAATCAGACATCCAGACACGTAGTTCACAGCACGTCACCTCAAACTGGCAGCGGCAGCTTCACTTTGAGTCCAGGGATAAATAAATAATATGCTGTGCTGCACTGGTTTGCAGCTGAAATACCCAGATCAGGTTTGCTTCCTTCTCCTGTTTCACAGGCCATTTTCTCACCAGGACTGCACACACTCGTCCTTTGAGTGAAGCTGCATGTGAGTCCAAAGAGATTTTAAGATGGTCTTTGCTGTCAAGTCAGGCTCTTTAAAGAATTTTGGCTTACAAAACAGTTTCCCACAGACACACATATGGGGTTTGCTTTGTATTCAGGCATAAGCTGAGAGAAAAAGTGGGCTCAGGGGAGAGCAGGATGTGCATGTGAGCAGAGTGGAGTTATCGAGGTATGACTCCTATCTTCAGGAATGTTCTACAGACAGACCACCCCACCGTCCAGTCCCACCACTCAAACAGCTACCAGAGGACCTGTCCTCACTCCAAACATGATCACTCACAGGCTTTGCGTTTTTAAATATGATGATTCAGCTGAATGCAAAAATCTCTACTTGACCCACAGTTTAGATTCATATTTAATTAGTTGTTTTTCTTCTGAAAACAGAAAATATCTTCTTATTTAAAGAAAAATTTGTTGCATGCAAGGCAATTGTTTTTCATTCACACGCAAACAATATTGTTGATTTGTCAAGCTGCTGGTGCTTCTGAGGTACACATTAGTGCCCTGAAGGTAGGGGAAAAACTGCAAACATCATAGACTTTGAAATGACAAATAAAATCAAATTGAGACGGTTGGAAAAGGATGGAGAAGTCAGGGCAGCCATAACATGTGACTAACTGTATAACTTCCCTCTTCTCATCCCGTTTTTGGCTTTTTGATCAAGTTTGATTTCAGTATGTAAAGCGGTTGAACACTATCTGTTTAGTATAAATATTTTACATTTGTTTGTGTCTCTGTTTCTGTTTCTGCTGTATACTGGATGTTGTCTTCTTTTTTTTAAATCCAGGACTATCAGAACCCATGTGTTTCTAACTTACATATGCTTGCTGCATGCATGGGAATGTGTAGTTATCCTCCAAAGACTCTCAGTATAGCTCTTTGTTTAAAATGAGTTGTCAGTGCTGTCATTTGGACTGAGACTACTTTTTACATCGTACTTTGATATAAACAGTATCAAATGATACATTGAACTTCAGTGCACTTTACTTTGCACAGTAACATTTGTCAAAATAAATATTTGGCATTGGTTGAGAATGAGGGCGGCACGGTGGTGTGGTGGTTAGCACTGTCGCCTCCCAGCAAGAGGGTTCTGGGTTGGAGTCCCGGGGGAACCAGGACCTTTCTGGGTGGAGTCTGCATGTTCTCCTGTGTCTGTGGGTTCTCTCCGGGTTCTCCGGCTTCCTCCCACAGTCCAAAAACCTGCATGTTAGGCTGATTGGAGATTGGGGAAATTGTCCTTAGGAGTGAATGTGAGTGTGAGTGGTTGTTGGTCCTTGTGTGTCTCTGTGTGTCCCTGCGATGGACTGGCGGAGTGTCCAGGGTGACCCCGCCTCTCGCCCGTTGACCACTGGGATAGGCTCCAGTTCCCCCCGCGACCCCAACAGGGAATGAGCGGTATTGATAATGGATGGATGGATGGATGGTTGAGAATGATTGGTCTGATATAACCATGGGTTAAAACATATTCCTTGTTTTACCTCGGGCAGGAATAGTAACTCGGGGAACAAAGTCAATGGAGGAAATACTTTCTGATGATTAATGATTTCACAACTTTTTTACGTAAAAAACATATGATTAAATGCTGCATTAACAAGGCATCAGAGGAGTTGTATTATGGGGACTTTTTCTGCTCAAAGACAAAAATTCTATTTACAGCAAATGGAAAAAATGTGGAAAAAGCTAATTTGGATTAAACATCTAAAAATACCCCCCATCTGACTTCAGATGCTAGATCCCTTGTGCACGTCTGAGTAACCGTGGTCATTAATAGCATACAGAGGTATTCTGAGCCTCTGCTGTAGGCCTCAAAGGAGGAAAAAGCAAGTAACTGTGATATTCACGACAAATCAGCAGAGATGGAAAATGTCTGATGGCCAAGTTACATGAGACAGAGAGTGTGATCTCTACCAGACAGGGATCCCTTTTTCACTGAAACGCTTGGACTGACTGAGAGTTAAAGGAGGAACATTTCTGCATTAATGCTCTGAGCTGTGGCCGGCAGGCCCATGGAGACAGGAAGTACAGCTCATAGCAGTTTATGAATGGAAAATGGCTACTGCTCACTCAAACTGCTCTTGCCACAGTGGCCACAAATTCTAGCCTAGCTCTGGTGAAATCATGGCATGAAGCCATTAATGCTTTAACTCAGCCCCACAAACTCTACAACATCTCTCGCTTTACTATAAACAGATAGAGAACCCCACATCAATAGGAACTGTGGTAAATCATCTTCATGTTATCTAGAGAAGACTGAAAAATCCCAAACTCTTTAAAAAAAAAAAACATTATTAATTAACCACTTAGAATATCAACCGATTTTTTTCCCATCAAATCATGTACAAGTTTATCTCAAGGCCACAATGATCTACTGGTTCTACTGGTACAATGGTTTAGGTGGGTTTGAGTTCAGAGTAACCCACAGCCATCCTGTACCATAGCCAGACCAAGTCTCAATCAGTTTTGTAACATCACCTTAATAAAAAAAAGGAAACAATCTTTTCATCCTTTAAAGTTTGCCTTAGATTTTGGGTTTGTTTGTGAAACGGCTCCATACCTGAAAGGTTGCAAATGGACCAGAGCATGCAGAATGTAATCATCTCTCATTGGTCACAGTCTTTCAGCTTGAGTACATTTGGATCAGCTCTTTGATGCTGTGGTCTGTTGAAGCTTTAGCCATGGTTACATTAGCATTATCTTTTAAAAAAGGTATATATCAGATGAAACAGGGGCCAAAGGTCAGAATATTTGGACCTAATGCAGAGACACTTTGTCCCTGATGTTTACACCTATCTGCAACATGTCTGTGGGACACGTTTTCAACTTTTCTCGGTTGAATGACTGATAAACGATAAATTCTCTTAAACCTTAGCTTTGAATCTATTCTATGTTACTAATGTGTCAAACATCTCCAGATCCACAGCATTCCAAACAAACATCACAACAGAGAAGCTAATCCCAGACTGAACCATGCGTTTTTAGCCTGATGGTTTGGACTAATAAGATCCTCCTACCTTATCGTGCGCACGGAAATGCAGTACTTCCACATTAGACTCCACATGGCCCTGACATTGTCCGATGAGAAAGGTGAGCTGTGGCTTGCTTATGTTCTCTGATGAGACAGTGTTTTAGGTAGAGTAGAAGCTGAAGCACATCCTGCATGAGAGCATAGCAGCACTCCTCTTACCAGTATCCACCCATGCCACTCCTCTCTCTCCACATTTAACCACAGAAAATGCTCGCTTTCTCCCGTGAAAAAAATGAGTAATCTTTCCTCCATGAGGTTGGGTATTTGAAGTCATGCTCCAGACATCCCCTTTTCTCATGTTTTACTCTGCCTTTGTAGAAGTGGCCGCAGCAGTGTGTTGTGTGTGAGGAGAGCAGGAGAGACTTATCCAGCATTACCAAGTAAGGCCAGCGGCTAAAGCGGACTAGACCCAGGAAAATCCCTCCCTGATTCAGCGTGCTACACAAGTATGTGTTGAAATTCCACCAGCTGGCTGCAGCCCCTTCTACAACTTGTGGTTGCCATGTAATTCGCCTTAAATCCCCCCTTCACATCCACACCAAACATGCAGATGTGAGTGTATTACTCACTCTCATTGTTCCAATCCCGCAGAGTCAGGTCTCACTCTTTTTATCATACTCTCAATAGATGGTATCTGACCTCAGGGGGTGTGTAACCCACTGCTTCTGAACTGGGCAGCACATTTGAGACATCCTCAAGTGCATTTGATGCGTCATTTTTATCAGCTATCTGCAAAACAAAGTGGAGTGGAATAAAACAGCCAAGGAAAGTCCAAAGACTACAGTGGAAGTGCTGAGTCAGCACAATGAAATGTGATGTAAATGTTCAGTTTGGAGACCTAAAGTATGTGGTAGATTTTGGGAGAAGGTTTTGGTATGGTATTGAACCCCTCTCTGACATTAAACTTGCATTTTTGCCAGCTAAAAGAGCAAAAATTCTGCTGGGGGGATAATATTTTTCTTCTATTAATACTTTACTGCATGTTATTGGAAATATAATAGAACAGAATAGAATAGAATAGACTAAAGAAGACTAGAATAGACTAGAATAGACTAAAATAGAAGACTACTTTATTGATCCCACATGGGGAAATATACACATTACAGCAGAAAAAAAGGAAAAAGCACAAGCACAGTGGAGGCATAAATAAAGGTTATTTACAATGCAACAAAATAAAGACAGAAAATGACCTTTGATTAATTGAACTTGCCCAGTTATAAGTTAGTGGTCATACCAAATGTCTCAATCAAACTTCTGTGGCGTGTAAAAGGATATGCTGACATGCAGAAATGCAAATCCACACATTGACCGAGTCACAAGTGTGCCTTTGTTATTTTAGAAGCTTTAAGAATAGCAAAGAATTTGGACTGCCCGTTGGCTTCTGTAGCTTCCTCTGCAGCTGCCTAACATTTTTCCATCCATCCATCTGTCTGCTCCTCATTATGACAGGTCAGCTATTAGCAAAGATTTGGGTTGGAAAGGGATGGCATGCTCCTTCCCATATAATTCAATTCCATAAGAAACATGGTAAACACAATCATCTTAATGCTTAATACAATTCTAATCCCCAAAAGGAGGCGTGAGTACACAGGCCACACACCTCTGGATGACAGGTATCACAGCTATGCACTTTCACACCCCAGCCATCGGACAGAATAAACTTATTAAATGTTTCCACCATATGACATGAAGAAAATCACAGATGGAGGGATTTTAAATCTCTTCACTACAAGCCTTGTCTGCTATTGGGCAGTTCAGGATGAAAAAGCTGCTGCTGTTGTATCGGCTGTTTGACCAAGTCTAAAAAATAAATACCTCGTATTATTCTGAAGAGTTTTGATTCTTCATTTATATTTTGTTTCTTCTTTTTAAAGTTACTCCTTCTGGTTTATAATGAGCATGATATACTGAATTATGAATTCAGCTTGGTCTGGGAGGATGAAAAAAGGACCTCTGTTTTTAAAGTGTAACTGACTTACACGTAAGAGACACTTTCACAATTTACAATCAATCTGTAAGGAGTTTGCAGCCTTTTCAGAGGGGCTGCAGGGAGCTGAGTGGAGTGAGCATGAGTGGAGTTCTGAGCACTGATGAAGTGCTGGGTTTGGACAGCTTGATGTGGGCCAATGACCCACAACTACTCAGGTCAGAGCGATATCCAAGAGATTTCTTTACCTGACTGCCTTAACCTCCCCTGTGTGTGTGGAACAGTAAGAGGTTCCTCACATGCCCCTTCACTGTCAACTGCAGCTATTAGCACACAGCTAAATCCATTAGCAGACAAACAGCAGGGCTACACCCATTTCTGCAAGGTTCAGTGATCATGTGACCATGTGGACACAACCAGAACAGAAATGTTGTAGCTAAAGGGGACACAGAAAACGTTTAAATTTGTGTTGTTTTCTTTGTGCTAGACATATTCTGTATTCTGTTTTTTGGCCATTTTAGTGCAACTACTGTGCCTAAAAGCTAATAGTAAAAATGTTTAATTCACATTGTTAACTCTATAATGAAATATGTATCATATTTGATACATACGGAGACATTTTGCATCATTTAATGGTAACAATAAATTGTTCAAAACCCTGTCAGAAAAACAGTCAGATATACCTGATAACAGCAGACAGAAGAGTGATGAATATTCTGAATTATTTCTGTTGATTTTTTTCAGATTTTGTTAAATGGCCAGATAAAGACTTCAAACAAAAAACAAATCTCTAATTTTCTTGGATCAGGCTTTGAAGGTTTAATATAAAAAACAAATAATATCCATCAAGGAATGTGAGAGGGCTGTTCCCCTCTGATCAGAACGCTGATGTGACCTATAATTGCATTTGAAGATGTAAGCTCTAGCGTTGTTTGGGAACAGTTCCAAACATGAAGGCAACCTTGAATTGAAAGAGTATTTCAGTCTGAAACTGGAAAGATTTCCTGACCTTCAAAAGTAATCCCTGTGTCAATCTCTAACTAAGAAAGCTCCTAGATACAGTCAACTCACGGTGACAAAATCATCCTGAAACTTTCGGTTAACTCGTTACTCTGAAAACCCATAAAATGGCATCTCTGAAGGTTGATGGTTGTGATTATTTTCTCCAACCAGGCAATCTAATAAAGGGTTTACTACAAGTAACTATTCAGCATGGCTAAACTTAGTTCCACTTGTTTTTTTTGCATTTCCATTAAGAGCTGGTGACCCCCTAACAACTACAGTCTTAACACCTATTGAGCTGGGGTTCCACATGGGCTGAGTTGAGCTGTGCACCGATTGGCCAGGGAGTCACATGATTCAACAACTGACACCTTCATGGAACTCTGCCCATCTCAAAAACGCGGCAATAAACATCCAATTCAATGGTTTCTGTGAACATTAATGCAGTAAATGTTAAATAAACTACCAAAACCAGGGTCCAACATCAAAGTTCAGATGGTTTATCGTTCCCACCATGTCCGTCATCGTTGTATTTGCATCTGTCGGATACAAATGTGGTCACAAGCCAGGGTGGCCCACTTTCCATCAGGGCCTAACTTGTAGAGGAAATCCACTAAACCGAGCCGTGGTGAGGTGAGTAGGCTGAGTAGGTACTAATGAACAACCCCCATTTGTGTGTAAATCAACCATGATGTGATTTTTCCCCCCGAAAAGTCTTGTGTTAATTACTGAGTGAACTAAAGGTCATGAATGAAATAAGGGTGAGCAGTTGGTAAGTTTAGCTATGTTTTTTGGGATAATGAGACTGAAACCAAAAGATGGAGGGATCTGATGTGATGTTTCTGATTATTCATAATGCTTCATTCAGGTATGATTTTTCAGTGTAATAGCATTTCCCAAAATAAGATTTTATGTTTACAAAGTGGTTTACAAACTGTCCAGGGTGACCCTGCCTCTCGCCCGTTGACCACTGGGATAGGCTCCAGTTCCCCCAGCGACCCCATCAGGGAATTAGCGGTATTGATAATGGATGGATGGATGGATGGATGTTTACAAAGACTCCAGCAGTGAAAAACAGAATAATGTTTCACTTCTGTTTAAATATATTGAGCTCAGGACTTATGTAAAAAAGTGGATACAATAAGAGGGTACTTTTATGAAAAAAGTGTCCTTACATGCTGAATAAGTGCTCCAGTGTCATATAATATTATTCATTTATAGGGTTGGGCAGGTAACTGCATCAATTTCCCCTAAGAAGGCCACAACAAATGTGGGGTAAATATATGCTGACAAAGCTTATCCATAGTGGACACATACACTTGACTTATTTACTTTGAGATTAATCTGCGCATCAATTTACAAATTTAAAATAAAGATATCAGAAAAAATCTATTTAAACAAAGCACTAAGTATGTAATGATATGAATGTCACGAAAAAAAATAACGTTTTCAAATCTACACAATTAAAACATAACCAAATATCTTGTGGAAAACAAAGGCTTTATCAAAACTTAAGAATTCACTTATGTCGGAAATTTGGAAAAATCATGTAATGCACAGGTTTTAAACACTGGAAAATTATAGCCCTTCAATGTATGAGTATTATTCTGTCAAATATTATTTCTGTCACTAACTGGACAAAAGAGAAAGATGGGCCTGTATCTCATTACTACAATCATCAAAACCTTCGAGAGAGAGTTAAGATGACAAATATTATTTAAATCTAAAAATTTGAATTTGAATTTTTCATTATAGAAAATATTGAAAGCTTTTCAAGCTTTTTTAAAAGCTGTTTCTGATGTCTGGTTCCTAGTCCAGAGTCCTAGTCTAGTTTTATAATGTACCAAAACCAAACAACAGTTTGGTCCATCCTCAGGCTTAATATTATAGGTCCCCACAATTCACTTTCTAACTGGTGTTTAAATGGAAAACAGCCATGCGTTAAGCTGGGCCATAGGGGAAATGCCCCCACCCTGAGACACTGTGAAAGACATGATGGGGGGATGGGTGGAGCCAGTTCAAAATAGTAGGGAGTAGGGTGACAATTCATCCTCTGAGAGGATGCTTCACTCCACATAGCATAATTACATATTTCTTCTCTTTGATTGCTCCTCTGATTGCAAACCAAGAGTATGTTCCCTTCATGTGATCAGACAGGAGTTTTCTCAAAAAGATGAAAGAGGACAAACTGCTCAAATTAACTTATGATTTGTTTTTGTTGGTTGTTTTGACTGTATTGTTCTAAGATATAGTACAAAATGGGGATAAAACCTGCTTTGAAGCTTTGCCTCACAGTAAGAGGGTTCCCGGTTCAAATCCCAGGGGACCAGGGGTCTTTCTGTGTGGAATTTGCATGTTCTCCCAATGTCTACACGGATCTCCTCCGGGTTCTCCGGCTTCCTCCCACCATCCAAAAACATGCATGTTAGTCTTAACTGGACAGTGAGAGTGACTCTTTGTGTTTTTGTGGCCCTGCGATGGAGTGACCACCTGTCCAGGGCATGCTCTGTCCATTGGGATAGGCTCACGCCCCCTTAATAAAAATAAGCAGTACAGACAATGGATGGGTATTTAACTTTAGAATAATTTGATATCAGGGTTTTTTATTTTTATTTTTGCCAAGTCCCTTGACCGGGGAGAACTCCCGTCCACCTGGACTGTTTTTGCTATTTTCATAAATGTTAAGTACTACCACCTTACTGCCATCAACCTGACAAGTTTTTGTTTCCAAACTGGGACTGAATCATCTCCCACCACATCATACAGGTTTAGAATTATTGCCTGGTGCTACAACTTCTCAATTTGTCAAAGCTGTTTTTTTGTTTTGTTTTTTGTATTCACAAAATACACTATCATGAAGAAAAATGAGCTATTTACTAGTAATGATAAGACTTTTGGAACCTGGAGTCACTTTCATTAACTAGATTGAAATTGGTGAAATATGTATTTTAATTTACAGCAATTGCAGATCAAAGCTTTCAACATACAATATGCTCAGACTGTTAACATATAAATTCTCCTTTTCTTTGCATCATAATATGCTAATAAAAAAACAAACACAATCCCATAGGCAAGTGAGTAAAACACTTTCCCTGCAAATCATATACAATAATATATATATATATATAGCCGAAATAACATTTTGTTGCAAGCGAATAACTGAAGAAGTTGGACAGAGTGTGGTGCTGGATGGAACACTAGTGGCCGGGACAGTGGACAGTGAGCACGTGTGGCCTCGTGCTGCGAGCCAATAATTATAAGTGGCATCACACACACAATGGACTGAATGGTGTGGTGGGGCTTGTCATGGCTAAACCACAACAAAGCTCTTCCATTGAGACCATCTGACCCCGCTGACACGTGGGCTCTTTGTCCTGATTTCAGCCCCTCTCAATTAAAAAAAAACAGAAAAACATTGGAGGCTGGACAGTGTTAGCTGTTTTCAACATAGCACTTTAAATCCATGTTTATAGATGCAAAACCCCAGAATTATCAGAAAATAACTGTTTCCGAACCAGAGAGACATCAGAAATGTCTCATCATCACGCAGCGGACAATGAAAGCATCTTACCTTCTGTAGAAAACATGCAGAGGCTGGAGACAGAGGAACTGCCAGTAATCCAAACAAAAAGCTTTGAGCTTCAGCATTGTGTCAGCCGGTGGAAAGGCTTGCAATAAAAACAATGACTCTTAGCAGGGCCCATATAGAAAAAAACCCAAACTTTGCTTAAAAAAAAACAAAAAAACAAAATAAAATAGCAGATTAGACTGCTTGGGAACAAGGCTGACATCCCATATGGTGCAGTCCCATCCCGGCTCCTGTCTGTGTGTATCTGGGCCACGTGGGGGGGGTTAGCCTCCCTCTGCTTCCTGTGCTGCTGCTGTTCAGGGGTCCTGCTCTACACATTTCTACATTTAAGCTCCTGGTATCTTGATAAAGCTTTCAGCCTCAGGATTGCGTCGTGGTCTACGCTGGGAAAAAGGTTTGTCCCAACTCTGACTTCTCTTACAAAAATAAAAAGTTAAATAGATAACCATTTAATGCTCCTACTCCTTTTGTCCATGCTGATTTCTTTAAAAGTCTCCATCATCTCCACTCAGAGTCTAGTTCCAGCTGCTCCCATTGTCTCCTGCTCCACACTGGCGGGGTCTGACTCTGCCGGGCCAACACAGAACACAAAGGCCCCCCCCCACCGGCCCAATCAATCAGGCTCTATCAGATGCTGCGAGCTTCTGCCGGCCCGGCCTGCTGGATATGAGCTAATCAGCACTAGCACATGGTGCGCAGAGGGACCAGGCCCCGGCTCAGCTCATACACATTCATGTATGCACAAAGCCTTGGCCGGTTGCCAGGACAACCGAAAACGCAACGTTCATAGATGTGGATACTGAATCGGAGTTTTGCTGAGTGGCTTCAGAGAGGTGAGGCTTCGATTGAGGAGCTCCAGCAGGATCAGTGACTTTAATATTATTTTGGAGCAGGTCAGAAACAGATAGTCCCAGTAAAACCAGTCAAACAGTGCTGCCTCCACTGGAACTGACAGGTGCAGATGCTTTAATGAATTAATGATGGTTACATAAACAATGGTCATCAATAGTTTATGAAAGCATGTCTTTCAAAGCACAAATCCATAAGTAACAAGAAAACACTGCTGTATGTAGAGACAAAGAAGCTTTCTCAAACAAGTTTCTGTGTTTGGACCACTTCTTTTCATTATATGCTTCAATTAGATGACATTATTAAACTCCATGGCATACATTTCCACTTTTATACTGATGTCAGTTATACCTATCTATGAAACAAGGATGAAACTAATCATTTGGCTGAAATTTAACCATCTCTTAAAGAGCTATAAGACTGAACGTATTGCTTCTGTGGATAAACCAAAATTGTTTTTTTGGATTTGAGCTTCTCAGTGGGAAACTCTTTAGTTCTATAATTACTGTAAATAGCTTTCTTTCCCTTTAGTACATTAACTTTGAATCATTTTTGGTAATTGATTTACATTTAGAACAGGTACCTTGGACTGCTTGCTTTCAAAATCATTAGAAACTCTGTCACAGAGTACTGTAGGAAAACTAGCACATGCAGTTAGTACTTCAAAGTTGGACAACCGTAAAAATGCAAATCCAAAATGTAGCTGCCAGAGTTCTGATAAGAACTAGCAGCAGAGATCATATTTCTCAAGCTTTACCTTCTCTCATGGGTTCCCTGTTAAAGTCAGATTAGAACTGCTACTCACATATAATGCTCTTAATGACCAAGCTCCATTATATCTTACAG
The DNA here is from genome assembly GCA_907169785.1 of Menidia menidia. NCBI lineage: Eukaryota > Metazoa > Chordata > Actinopteri > Atheriniformes > Atherinopsidae > Menidia > Menidia menidia. The sequence goes on from CAJRST010033334.1 coordinate 21,422,098, forward strand.
ACTTCATAATTAGATATGATCCCAGCAGAGCTCTTTGCTCTCAGGGTGCAGGTCTACTTGTGGTACCTAAAGTTTGTAATAGTAGAATGAGCAGCAGAGCCTTCAGTTATCAGTTCCTTCTTTATGGGAGAAGCTGCCACTTTGGTTTAGAAAGCATGTCCCTTTTTCTACATGTAGATGAGATGTTGTAGTCATATTTGACTTGGGTATTCCTTCTCTGAAGGGATCCTGAACTGCTGTGGTTCTCCCTCTTTCCCTGTCCTCTCAAACCTCACATTTCTTCTGTTAAAAGGGATTGTTTCTCTCCACAGTCACCTTGTGAATGTATAGGATGGAATTGGATCGTTGGATTTGGTAAAGTCTGCTGTCTTCTTTAATTAGGATCCTCCTTTTTGAAAATAAATTGGCTCTGTATGAATTAGATGCATTTAAAAACTAATGAACTTGTATGAACTTATTTCATTATTATTGTATTGGATTTGCAAGTGAGCTCTCTTAATGAAGTGCCTGGAGATGACATTTGTAGTGATTTGGTGCAACATAAAAGAAAAAGAAAACATAACAATCCCTTTCCCTTCACACTGCTCCAGTTATTGTGCTAAAGAAAAACTAAAGGAGACACAAAGCCATTAGTCAGGTGTCCACTACTATTCTCCTAGGACTGAAATGATGGACTCCTGCTGCTACTCCTCCTCACCTACTGTCAACCTGACATATTTATTATGAATCTGACCAATCTTGACCAATAAGAAAACAAAAACAAAACAAGAAGCCTAAGTCTCGATTATTTTGTTAAAGTGAAAGGGATCTATTGATAAAAATGATTTTGTCTGGACTCTTTATCGTGAAGCATGTTGTGTGTGTGTATACACTGAGAGAAAAAGGGGCAGTCGAGATTTAATATAAACCTCAATACTTGTCAACACTATACAAGAGCATGATGCTTCGATATTCAGTGTATCATATCAAAAACACTTTTTTTAAAGCCAATACTAGATATGCACAGAGGGCCATAATCACTCTTTGAATAATTTGGGGTCTCTGCTAGATGGCAGTTGTTGTATCTGTGTCACGATGATTCAGCTGTCAGTCCTGGCAGACAAACTGAAATCTGCTTTCCAGCTCCATCAGCTCACAGAGCAGCAGAGCGGGTCGGGGGGGAGGCACAATTACTCAGCCTGTCATGATACTGAGGGGAACAGGCAGCGGTTCTTCAAAAAACATCAAAACTCCCATTTAGAAAGATGAGCCTTACTGGACAGAACACTGCTGATGTGATGCTGCAGACTAACATGAAATAAGGTGTTTTTTAATCTCTTATTATTATCTGTTCTCTGTCATTCAGTATACTGGTAATGGAAGTGAGTAGATCAAAATCCCTCAGGTAATGAACACACACCGTGTTGCTTGAATGAAATGTTAGGAGACTGATGATTTACAACCTAGCAGCAGGATCCTGTAAACCTTTACATGAGTCATAGATGTACACTAGAGACAGATTTTCTCACTGACTCGACCCCCTAAAGGATGTTTTCTATCTGTTTGGTTTCTAAATTAGCATTTAGACTCAGATAAGCTTCCAGATTCACACAGCATATCTTCAAATAACATTTTTAAACATGTTTTATTCGGGCCTTAATCAGAGGGGACTTGTTCTTAAATGCTAAATAGCTTCAAAGGGAACACTTGGAATGTAATACTTTTAAAAACATTGCGCTTTTAGAGCACAAGCAGTTTCAGATTGTTGCAATTTTGTGAATGTATTGTCCAAAATATGAGTCTTAAGTTTTGCAGGAGTTATGTGATTAAAGTAGATATCATTTCTTTTCATTCATGACGTGTGTTCCTCTTGTTATCCCTTTCTTTAGATTTGTTTTTCCTTTATAGGTAAAAGATAAAGCAAATCAAGCTAGAGTTCTTAATTATCCATAGTTACTTGATATTGCTTGATTCTGTGTCATGAACACACATCGTAGGTTTAATTGAAAAGTGTGATTATGAAATAAGTGTGTATGTTTTAATATCTTTATTTGAGCATATTTGTGTATATTTGTGCTAACGCCACAGGCTGTCATCCCTCCAGCAGCTGTTAACCTACCACCCAGATGTGGGCTGATTGAATGAGATGGAGGATAGCATTATGATAATAAATGTACCTGGGAGAAAAGGAGCCCTTCACTCCTGCTGAGCTTTGCTGTGATTTACTGGCTTTTTTAACTTGTCCTGTATCACCTGCATCAGTTCTCAGGAGCTCTGCCCTGTGCACCAATCACTTTCTAGAATCTATCTGCATCATTATTCATCTTTCTGCCATATGTCCTATTAATAGAAACAGTCGTGATTCTTAAGGGCCTTCCTATCCTAACCCTAACCCGTACCTCTACCCCCCCACAGCTCCTTCTGTAGTCCCTCTACCTCTATCTCTATCTCACCACTGACTCTGATCAGGGTTTCTCCTCTATATAGCTTATTGTCATAGTGATGAGAAATGGAATATTGTGTCTACTCTGTAAGTCGCTTTGGATAAAAGCGTCTGACAAATGCATAAACATAAACATAAACACATAAACATTTTGGTCACTCACTAAATTTAAGTTTGAATGACCTTCATTTTGGGATTTTTACTAAACAAAGCAGTCGGGGAAGTTTATGTTAGTTTTAAAAGTCTCAAACTTTAGTAAGAGCTGAAGCTGTGAAATCTCACTAAGATAGAAAGCTTATGCAGAAAATACACAATAATGAGTCAGACCCTAACAATTCATTGAAACTGTACCATACTGAGTCGAAGAAACATTCATTAGGAAGTTTCTGATGAGAGTTTTCTAAATACTAGGAAAAGCATTTGAATATGAAACAGAGGATCATCTTGACATCTCACAGCTGGTCTTGCTTGAATGATATAAGCAAAAAAATAAATAAACTAACAAAATAAATAAACACAGTATTTTTCCAAGATGTCATTAACTAATGGTGCTTTAAAAATATTATTCTTTCAAAGCCGAGCAATAAAAATTGTATATGGAAAACAGTGGAGTTTGTGTTTCTTTTACAAAAATCCAAAGGCAATAAACGTGAAAATAAAAATCGCCTAGCTGTCACAGTAGTTCTTCAGATTCCTGCGCTGGAACAGCTCGTATTCTTTTTTTTGTTCTTCATGGAAATCTAACAGTTTACCACATGACCCACTTTTCCCATCAGTTTCAGACACACACGGAGAACTCGTATGGTTCAGCTTAAAAGAATTACACGATACGATCAAGAGATGCTGATGATGCATTTTTCCCCTCGGACGTGAAGCATCAATTTAAATGCATGACTCAGTGTGAGATACATGGTGTATCCTGTATGTGATGGGGGTGCACCTATAACCTGATCTACGCTCTCTAGAGTTCTTTTAAGGCCGTGCTCACTTGCATTATACATATTCTCTCAGATAAGTGTTTACTCCCTGCTAACCTTCTGAGGCTGGAGGCTGTGATCATTTCTCCCTGAGAATATTCCTCTCTCTTCCCTCTGCAGAGGGGAAAACAGTCATAGTTGGTGTGATATTAACCTTTATATTATGCGGTTAGGAAACAAATACAAGTGGCCTGCAGCCCCAGTCTTTGGCCCTAATAGCCCCCATGAGCATATCACCCACCCGGGGGAGCAGGGCCGTGTAATGGCTGCTATTGTGAGGCCAGAGCAGCCAGCTGAGGCCTGAGCAGGAGGGATGAGCAGGAGAAGGGGAAGGTCCTGTACACTATGTTGAAACATGATTACACACTGATTGATGGCTATATCGCTCTGCTTTGGCCCCTGCTAAGGCTCTGCCCACATTACTGGACTCTCGTGGAAGACCTCTATGTTTCCAAAGATCTGAAAAGCCCTGCTTAAGCTGTCTCATTTTAGAATGAAAACTGATGGTGGCAGTCAAAACACAACACTATTTCAATAATATTTTAAATGTTTTGATACATTTGAATCAAATCGTATATGAAAAAGTCATGACACTCAATTTCTAATTCAGTCATTGGGGTGATCATGCTAGTGAACTAAGTGTAATAACATAAATGGAATTTATTTTCCCCAAGTGTCATCTTCATGTGAAATCAAGACGTTTAACCCCAGGTCCACCCCCAATACCAACTCTGATCCTATCTTCTCAGTTAAAAAAAAATTCACATAATTTTTGTAACTATAATATACATTGTAAACATGGAAATTCTGCATCATTAGAAAAAATGAAAAAAAATGAAAAAATGTATGTCCATTCAGGTCTGTTTTAGCCAAATAAATTAGAATTAGTTCCTAATTCAGTGTAGCTTCTCTGCATTGGTTTGGTTTCTCTTCATTTTCTCTTTTACCCTGATGGATTTCTCCTGTAGTTATAATGTTCTCAGTTATTGACAATTTATGTGTGGAAATGTAGGCAAAGAATGTTCAAATGTTTTTAATGTTTTTTTTAATATTCATAGAACCATGAAAAGAACCATGGACAAGAAAAAACACTTCTCCAGACCTCCTGCCCTGCTATGTTCCCCTCAATATTACAAATATCTAAGAACCTAAAACCTTAAGATAAGTAAACCATTATAATCTGACCAATTGTATTTTCTCAACATCCCATTTCATTTGTAGCTGAAGGAGAGTCATCTATTAGTTCATCTAACCCAAGATGACAGACCCTATGCCAAAGGCTGTGTGCAGCTTCCTTTAGGACATCATCTCCATAAACTGCTGCCCTTAAGTCCTCTACACTAGACAGAACACATTGGAAATGTAGTGGACCAACAGCAAAGCCTTTGAAATGTGCTCCCTCTAGTGGACTAGAGCCCTAAAGCCCCCAAACTGCTGGGTAAGCACTTCAGCATAAGCAATCACACTTATGTCCCCTTATTTCACCATTACCTTACAATCAGACGAAATGAGTCACCACATGAGTAAAGAACACCTCCAAAAAGCCTCTGGCATTAAAATTGTTGTTCAAACATAACATTTTGAAAATATTCAGAAACATTCATCACTGTTTTTCTAAATTCAGACAAATCTAAAGCTGTTGTCTTTGGCCCTGAGCACATAGAAACCCTTCTAAGGTCAAAATAACATTTCTTTTGCTTTTAGTTCTACAGTGAGAATGTTGGACTTAGTTTCTTTTTCTGTCCTTTGACAAATTTACCAAACAGAATACTAGCACTGTTTTCTTTCACTTTTATAATATTAATATAATCAACATCCCTCTCACAGTGATGCAGAAATACTAATGTATGCAATTATTTTTTAAAGATTGGATTGCTGTAATTCTTTATTATTGTGCTTTATTGAGGCAGTCACCGATAGCAAAGACTATATTTATTCAGCTTCAGTCTCTTTTGATTGGCTCCGTTAAATTCAGAATATAATTTAAAGTTCTATTCCTCACATATGAAGCACTGAATGAGCGAAATCATCACATCCTAAAAAGCTCTGAGACAGTAAGTCTAGCTGTGGTTTCTAGAATTTCTAAAAGTAAAATTGGAGGCAGAGGCTTTAGTTATTAGATTACTAATCTAATAACTAATCTAAAAGCTGACAGTTTTGGTTCAGGAAGCAAGCATCCTCTCTTTCATTTTGCCACACATGTATCCTGCAGAGATATCCCTTTGGTATTTATTTTGTACATATATAAACTGCCTGATCCAGTCTTTGAAGAACATTTGAGTGGCAGTTGTAGAAGAGGCCATAAACGATATAAAAGGTGGAGCAAAATGTCAACAAAGCCTCATTTCAGCATTTCATTAGTTAAAAGCATTTCCATCCGTGGTGCCTTTAAGGATCACTGGGAAATGGAAAAGTACATTAATCAGGGCAGGATTGTTACAGAAAAAAAGGCATATTTTGTCAAGTTTCTTGGTCATAGTAAAAAGCATTAAACACATGCAGATTGAGAGGCCAATAGAAGCTGTTTCACTTTAATACAGTGAAGCTAAATCAGCCATGTGTCAGGTGGTTACTATTATGTTTCTTTCATTTTTCAAATTGACATATTGGTAAAGGTCATGATGGTATGCATTCATATGATTATTGTAACTGGTGGACCGTCTAGGTGTACCTGCCTCTCACCAAATGAATTCTGGGATAGGCTCAGTCCCCCTATCCAGACCACATTTTGGAATAAGCGGCTCAGAAAATGGATGAACGGATGGATAGATGGATGGATGGATGGATGAACGGATGGATTTATGGATGGATGGATGGATGGATGGGTGATTATTGTAAATGAAAGCCCATTTGAATAATGTTTAATCATTCTTAAGAAAACAAACAAATCAGCCCTAAAAGGCAAAGCAATGTCTGATAATAATCAGAATGTGAGGATCCAGCAGGATTCTATTAAGCAGAGGACCACCATTATGTAATATTTTAGCAAAGGCTGTCAGTAACATAGAGAGATTAAATTGAGAGAGGAAGAGTACACAGTGCAAGGCCCAAACTGTTTACACTAATTACTGAGGAAACTATGAACTCTTTGGACTATGGACAATAGGTACCATACACACCTTCAACTGAGAATTATCTTCATTATCTGATTGTAAGTCCTAAAATATTGTCAAACACTGTACAATACAATACAAGACAATACATTGTCTTTACAATATTCTTGTGCGGATAATCCTACACAAGAACAACATTGAGGTTTACCAGAGGTTTAAATTATTTTAATCAAATACCTACTCACAAAATGAAGTGTTTTTTCTTTTAGGAATACATTTGTGTTTCTTATGTTTCACCCAGGAAGGTCAAGTCTAACTTCCTTGTGTTTTGGGATATTTTATAGATTTACAATGATGGCCCCAGTCTTAACCCCGAGAGTGTAACAAAGGCAATTTTGTTATTTTCTCATTTAGTTGGACTTCTGCTGTCAACCACTGGTGCTCTGAATGATCAGGTAATGTTTCTGATTCAATAAGACGCCCTGTGTCCGGTAGTCATTTTTCAACACTCCATAAATCTTTAACAATCTTTATGACTTTGTTGAAACTTCATCTATGTAATAATAATTAGTCCTTGTTATCGGGGGTCCATTAGTATACCCTTAGTATATTTGTCATCTCTGAGTATTTAACAGTTAATATTTCTGGACAGTCCAGTCTCCACGCTGGCACTAAAGGATCATTTATTCTTCCCAGCCTCACATTTAGTTATACTCAATAATTTGAACTTACCATTCTGCTTTTGAAATGTGGGGATACCAACCAGTATAAGTTTTTGGACTAAAATAAATTGCCCTTATGCAGTTTTCATCTGCCTGATAAAATGAGGTAATGAAGACTATTATTTTCCCTTTATTACATGAGTAGTTGCTTTTTTTCACATACTGTATTAATACTTGCCATCTGAAAATGTATAAGCTTTCAAGCTTATATGGTTAGAAAACAGCAATTGAACAATGTTCAATCCCGAATATGTACTGGATCATGGATGAAAAATGCTTGTTTATTTGAAGACGAGTAGTAGTGGAGGGAATGTTTTTTTCTGTCTGCCCCCTCTAGAGGTCGGAGCAATAATAACAGGAGTAAATAAGCCAGCGAGGTGATGAATGGGTGATTCATTATTCACTTTTATTAGATACATTTGCACTATCGAGTCCATGTTTCAATAATTTGTGAAGGGGGTAGGTGCTATGAGTTAGAAATTAAAAGACAACATTCAATGCAATCTTTCAGTTTCCTAAAATCGGATACTTTATCCTTGACTTGCTTTAAAGAATTGGATTAATTTGTAACTGAAACTGAGTTTTATTTTGGTTGGATAACAATGAATTGTATTGTATTTGACTTGATTTGGATTGTATCATTGAAGCGCCCAGAGATGACATTTGTCGGGCTTTGACGGTATTTAAATACAATTGAATTGAATGAACAATAAAGATGTTGCATTATATAGACACTGCTGTCTGAAAAGACAGTGAAGCTGAAAATTAACCTCCATTCAAATTCAGTTATTCTCTGGGACTCATAGCACATAAAATGATGTTGCTGAAGGCACGGATATCAGCAGACAGAGCTGCTTCTATCTGCTCCTTGTGAGATGATTTATTTTTCTGCTTTGCAAGAAAGCCACAGCACCTTATCCCTGTGGGTGCACTAAATAACAGTCTCAGCCTGAAATCAGCATCAAATGAAAAACCCTGATCACTGTTCTCGAGATGAGCATTGTGGCACTACAGCTTGAGCATTTCATTCTGCAGGAAAAAAAAAATCTGCTTCCACCCAGGTTTATCAGAACGTGAGGTTGCTTTGATGTCTTGTACTATTAGCTGGGCCACAAAGTGCTGCCATGAAAGAGACTTTTCAGTTAGATCATTACAAACATGGGTGTGCAATAAAAATGTGTGGTTTCTGTAATAATGACAAAAAATATTATATGAATCTTTTTGTAATTAGCTGTTCTAATGGAGCATCTGGAAGTTTCCTGGGGTAATTACTATCAAGTCACCAAACCAGCAGTGTCTTTGTGTAGTATAGATCACTTAAATCACTATGGAGATTAGAAAAAACAGATATATATGTACACACACACTTGTGCACTTGTGTATAAAATACAGCAGTCAAAGGGAATGATTTGGACTATAAGTGGCTACAAAGTTACTGTTCATGGGCAGATGATTTATTCAAAGATAAATAAGAGCACTATCATACGTATCTTATCTGCTCACTATTAAAATCAAACTGTTAGGCCCTGCTCTGAAGAGGCTCTTCACGATAATTAGTTTATCACTTTTCCACTGATGGAATCCAAAGATGCACAAAATCTGTACATGTACTGGCACCACGTCAATCAGGATTAAACCTAAACACCAAACGGCCTCCAAAATCACTGATGACCCTTTCTTACTCACTTGGTTGAGAGCATTTTTAGTGAATAAACTGAGTTATGTACTGTATGTCATGTTTTGATATTTTAAGCATTAAAAAACAAAAACAAAAATCTGATTATTTTTGGCCTACAGAAATAAATAAAAAAGCTAGTAAGTATTTTTCATTTGATCTCTTTGTATTTTGCATTCAGTATATTCATTTAGAAAAAAAACTAATAATGAATATAACATTATAATAGATTAAATTCATTTAGCCTTATAGTCATCAAAGGAGTCAAACATATTTGAATATTTGTTAATTAACACTTTACTGTGCGATCTTTCTAAAAAGAAATATAAGTACCAAGGTTTAAATCAAAACCATACAATTGTGAGGTTACTTATGGCTCTGAGAAGTAGAAATTATGGCCCACTGCCTCATAATAGGTGTGTTGAATTACTGTATTTGAAGTAATTAAGGGCCTAGTTATTTGTGGACTTTGCAAAAGAAACTGAGAGAAGACTATTAGTATTCCCACTGCCTCCTTCTCTGCTGTGCTTCAGCTGAAAGATGAGCAGTACCTCTCAGCTTCAAGACCCTGATTTAAGTTTTGGTCTGTGTTTCATTGGGTCTTCATTCAAACCAATCAATCAATGTGTGTAACATCCACTGACAGCAGTTAGTTTGGTTCTCTTTGTAGGTGCAGAGCACTCTGAAGGCTTTGGTGCCATGATGGATCTGCACCAAACTGATCCATGAACACTAACTTTGCTGTTCTGTCCTCACAATAGTAATAGTCCAGTCTTCTATAGCTAAAAAATCATAAAAAAGCAGCCCAACTTTTACAAATTCTTAAATCTGAGAGATACAATGGCAAGAAGAAATGTTGTTAATGGCAAGAAGAGTTGTCAAATATGCAGCTAGATAACATGGCTAACTAGTTTAAGGCTAATTCATTGTAGCTGGACTAACTGGTCAGGCAGGCCGGCTCTGTGATTGTGAGAATCTGGACTCTCTGGGGACGGTGGCGGAGACAAGGACACTTCACAAACTGCTGGACATTATGAGCAAGAAATCCCACGGGATAAATAAAGTTGAGTCCAAATCTAAGTCTAAGTCTTAATCTAAGTTCAATTTACAGCAACACAATGTAAGTTCCATTTGCAAGTCTCTGATTTTGCTTCATTTATATTTTAGAAAGCTGTAATAAGATCAAAACCTCTTTTATCTTAATTTTCACATCTTGACGTATTCATATAAGGGTGAATTTTTAGCATTTCATTGAGACCAGAAGAACTCAGCTAGATGGAGGGCACAGAACAGCCAAATCTGATCTCCACACTTCCCTGTGTCGACACAGATTGGATTTGTTCTGGATTTCTGTGCAAAGCAAGAGCCAGATGAATGAGAGACTGATTGCAGCCATTCAAAGCTTCCCTTGCTCCGTCAGTTTAACATACGAAAACAAGGGTTAAAACATTTCTGGAAACTATTGTGTGTTTCTAAATGAATTTGTGACCTGATGACTGTTCAATGTATGAATTTCATTATTTCAGTCGCAGAAGCACATCGTGACCCGGAACTGCTGAGGCTGATCCATACCAGACCGAGTAAAGAAAGATTGTAAAAAAACGTTTTTTTAAATCCATCCATGCATTTTCTACAGCGCCTCTTCTCAACGGGGCCGTGCGGGGGCTGGAGCCTATCCCCGCTCACATCGGTGAGAGTTGGGGCACGCCCTGGAAGCTAGCCAGTCCATTTCAGGACACAGAGACAAACAATCACACACACTCACATCCACTCCTAGGGGCAATTTAGACTGTCCAATAAACCTAATATGCATGCTTAGAAAGTAGGACCCCACACAGACACAGGGAGAAAACGCAAACCTCGCAAAGGCCCCAGGATTGGAACCAGGAACCCTCTGGCTGTGAGGCAATTGTGCTAAGCACCACATCACCGTGATACCCGGGATTAAAGTGTCTATGTCTTCACTTCTTATCCTCCTGAGACCCCAGATTTTAATTGGTGTGCATTTTTGCTTTTTTAAAGATATATGGGATTAGTACAACCTACTAAGTTTAATAACTAAAATTTGTCATGGTACAGGTAGTTGTGCTTCGTATAGGCTCAGTGGGTTTATCTTTATATTTAAAATGCTAGTTTATGTATCTAATTAAATGTTATTGGAATTTTGTTCTGACAGTCCAAATGACTTATTAACAATTTTTTAATTACGCAATAAGAACATTATTGGTTGAAAATGTATAGCACCCATTTTACTTTAGAGTGTCTGATAGCCTCTGCTATGAGGCCAAGAGGTCAAAGTCGAAAGAAAAATGAAGTATCATGGTAAAGAGAGGCAAAAATGCTATGTCCTCTTATGAGGACGCAGGGTCTCAGGAGGTTAAGCTTGTGTCTATTGGATTTATAAAGAGATTTAAATGTATCAGTACATAAGGTGCCACTTCACTCTCTGAAGTCATATTCAGTGGTGTAACCACCCAAGATATTTTATCATCCTGTGAGGAGAAATCATGCTAACTAGTTTCCATTTTACCACAACTTCATAATCAAGATCCCAAGAAATTGAAATTGATCTGTACTTATGAGCAAAAATTTATTGAAAGATTTATTTTGATGACCTTCTAGGGTGTACCCTGCTTCTCACCCGTTGACCACTGGGATAGGCTCCAGTTCCCCCCGCGACCCCGTTAGGGAATAACAGGTAAATATAATGGGTGGATGGATTTATTTTAATGCTGTTTTTTTCATTATTCAGTTATTAATCCTTTTAAGAAAGTGCAGGAAAAGCAGCTGAATGAAATAAACTCTGAGCTTTGACTTGGCATGGATCAGTAACTTTTTAAATCAAGTGTGAGTCCCCTGTGAAACGACCTAGAAGTGCAAAATATTTCATGGTTGCGCTTACTAGAACTGAGCCATCAACCTCTAATACCTACTGCTGAAATAACGAAATGTCATGGGAAGAAGGTCTCTCCTCTGTAGGATTACAGGAGCCGGCAGGTAAAACAAGCAGTCATTATTACAACAGCCCGTGTTGACCATGTTGACCATGTGAAGGACATCATTAGCTTGGTATGTTGAGGAAATCCAGTCTTGTGACACAGCAACACCAGCAAGATCACATGATTAGCCATCAGTCTTTCCCTCCAGGTTCTGAACAAAGCCAGGCTTTGCAGCTGTGCCCTGATTAAGTAAGGGGGGGGGGGAGAGGGGTGTGTGCCATTAATATGATGTAAAATGCTCAACACAGACAAGCCCTGAGTTAAACAGATATAAGATCCACCATCTTATGAGACCCAGCATAAGTCAAGTTGCAGATTTTTTTTTCTTTTTTACTCCATTCATGTCAAATACATTAAAGCCCAAATAAACACCATAACTTGGTTAACAGGTTATGGGGAAGTAGATTGTTGGAAAGCTCTGACTCAAGCTCAACATCTGCTGTGTAAATGTAATAATTCACAACATTTCCAGGATAGTTAGTGTGGAGTTGTAGCTGATTTCCTTTCTTTCTTACTCTTTTCTCCATTATTATTACTAACCGATGTCAGCGTGCGGATGAAAAACTATTTTTTCTGTTCTGTAAAACAGATGTTAAATATTACATAAATACAACTTTGGATTTTCTCCTCATATGCATTGCTCCCTACACATCATATCATGTAGTTACAGTGTCTAGAAACCCGATGCCGTGTCTATGCATGTGTTCATCTGTTGAGATGGCTTTGTGTATGTATAAGGCACCCTGAAAAGGCACCAAATTGACCAAAACTGTGAGATTAAATTTGGGAGAAAAAAGGAATATGCATGGGTGAAAGGCTCTGAATAGTAATAACATTAGAGAAGGGGTTAAAGGGGAAAATAAAGGCAACCCTGCTCAAACGCCGTTCTAAAAATAGCTCAGCTAGTGTGACATCACAATACTACACACATGCAGTCCACCTGTACTTCTGTTG
>CAJRST010033334.1:21434909-21470315 GCA_907169785.1 Menidia menidia
TGAATGGCCAGCCTCTGCTCCTGGCTGGTCACCGAAATCCACCTCAGGACCTCCTCACATTCAGGAGAGAAGTCGTTGGTTTCAAAACTTAAATAGAAGTCCTTCAGCTCTGTTGTCTTCTGCAGGGTCAGACGTTTTTCATTCATCATGTTGGTGATGGTCCTCATAGCACCCTTGTGTTTCCAAAGTGCTCTTCCATTGTCTCCTTGTGTTTTTTAAACTTCTTTTAACATGTGGTTCAGTTCTTTTTGTACCAGTTTGAGCTGAGTGCTGTCCTGGTTTCTAAATGCCTTTTTCTTGCAGGTGATGCAGTCTTTAACATCCTTGGTTATTATTGGTTGGAATAGTCATAAATAGTCAGTTACAGCTGCAGTGTCCACATCCAGCGTATGAGAGGTATTCCACTCTGTGTTTATAAAACATCCTTTAAGGGTCTCAATGCTGTCTTTAGTCCAGACCTTAACAGTCCTCCCTTGTGGTTTACTGCATTTGAGAGCTGTATTGTCGGTGGACATAGGGTGACCTGTGTTATGGTCTGCGTTGGATAGTAGGGGTTTGGCTCTACTCACATATGCATTCTCCACGTTCCCGAAGCATTTGTCCAGAATTCTGTCTCCCCTTGTTTCAGATTTCACATACTGATGAAGACCTGGGAGAGATAGTTCCAGTCTGTGGTGGTTGAGGTCCCCTAAGATGAAGCCTGGGGCCTCTGGACAGCGTTGGAATTGTTGTTGAACGCAGTCACAGATGTAGAAGACAGTGCTGTTGGCGTTCCCACTTGGCAGTAACACAATGCAGAGTTGTAATGCTCCCAAACTCCCTTGGCAAGTAAACCGGCCTCCGACTCTGGCAGAGAAGCTACATGTTGGTCCTACCAATGGAGTCCCGTTACATGTACTGCCATCCCCAGTTGTTGTTAATGAACATGCACACATCAAGACCTCTGCTGAGTCCGTCAGGGAAACTGAGGTCTCCATATGACAGTAAATCCCTCACTCTCAAACAGAGGGTCTGCGATGTCTTGATGAAGATACATCTCTGTGAACACCATGGTTGAGGGATCCTGGTACTCGTGGTAGGCTGAGCTGAGGCTCCACAACCTGTCCAGCTCATTCCATAGGGCCGGTCTGTTTTATTTTCTCTGTAGCCTTTGGTCTTCTCCTCTTTTTCCTCTCCTCAGCTCGCTGAACCTCCGTGGGCAGTGGGCGATGACCTGCTGGACGGAGGGTCAGCAGTGCATTTCTGGTCTGGTGTAGGTCAACACCATCATATTGTTTGCTGTTTTTGTTCTTTTGTTTTTTTGTAGCTCCATTCCACGTTTTGACATTTGTCATAGCTCGCAGTGAAAGTCGTGAGCTGAAACGTTTAAAGGTTAAAGACTATAAATTTAAGTTAAAAGAAAAGAAGAAAAACTGCAGAAGTTGACACAGCGCGGGTTGTGTGTGTTTAGTGCCATCGGGACACAGTGTAGCCTAAAGGAATTCATTAAATTGCATTAAATAAGGGATTTCTTCTGTGGGACCCAAAAATCAACAAAGAGATCCATTAGATGTGATACCAGCTCAGTGTCTGAAGGTTCCTAAGCTCATTAAGCTACACACAAGACAAACACAGCAACTTTCTCAATCAAATATCAATTCTGTTTTCAGCTAAATGCCCTGAGGTTTTTATAACAATAGATTAACAAACAAATATAATCTTTGTCTTTGTTGCCACAAGCACACAGGGACAGGGATAAACATTTGAAAACCGAATTAAGTTATTTTGATAAAGCAACTCAGTTTTGTGTCAGTGTATAAGGGCTCATTGAACAACACCAACATTGTAGTTTAGTGGTCAGGAGGCTTGAATAGGTTTGTATTTCAGCCAGCTCCAAACCTAGAAGAACATTTTAACATTTAGACTTTGATCAAATAATGCAAAAAAAACTTAGGACAAACTTTAGAAATGAGCAGTCTATTTACAAACTTTGACATTCCATTTCAGGTTTATATCCCACTCAGATTCCTTTGAGTAGGTAGTCAAATAAAATATACTTGAAGGAATGAAGCTCAGTTTCATTTATTAATTCCAGCTGGATAATGTATTTTTTTTGTGTTTTCCTTAAATGAATTCCACTAACAACTAGAATGTTTCATCCAACACCCAACTTTTTAAAAAAAGATGTCCTTGTATTTTTCTTCCACTTTAGAGTTTTTTTTAAAGGACACATAATCCTTTTAGTGAAGAGCAATGAATTCTAACCTTCACAACTACTTACATAGGCAATGTGGTTTTTCGTCCTCTCCCAAAGGAATGTCTACTTTACCTTTTTTTATCCAGCCTTTGCTATTCTAAATATACCCCGCCAGAGTCCCCTTTGTATCGTATGTTTCCGGAATAATATTATACTATAGTTAGGAGATATTAACAGAATTTTTATTTTTGTATTAATCATTGCCTCACCATACATAAATAACTAATATAAAACTGAAAAGGGAGTTAAGGGAGAATTTATTGACCTGTTGAGAGAAAAAATAACGAAACTAAACAGTCTCACAGGCACAAAAGCTCCCTTGGTTGTTTATGCTAATTAAACTAATGACTTTAAATCACATAGTAATGATTTGTTGATGTTTAAATGCCACATGTGGCATCCTAATGAAGGGTTTTATACTCAAGCCTTTACTTTTGATGTCGGCATCTGTTGTCAGATACATGTAGGTTCCTCCAAGGAAACAATTATGCTGACATTGAATATAAGTTTGTATTTTTTAGGGAAAAACACCTAAATGGCTTACAGGGTTTGTTAAAAATATAATACCATCCTTATTTGAATATATTTATTTAATAACTTGCAGGGAACAAGGCCTCCTAAAAAATCTTTTTGTAGCTTTTGTTAGCAGCAACCACCATATTCAAAATAAGATTCCACTATTCTCAGTCTAAATGTGACAACCATCCTGGGCCACCCCCAGCATCATAGAAAAATACAAAACAGGCATGGAGTAATGCCCAATATGACACTACAAAAGCAGTGGCAAAAACCAATGATTACACTGGGATTGCCTTTTACCATCTACCCTTCCAGATGTCAAATTATAAACCTTTTCAAGACATCTGCAGAAAATACGTGAAATTATGGCCATCATCAGTTCTAGTCATATTCAAGATAGTTTTGGCTTATTCTTAGAATCATGCTTACTATTTATTGTTGTGAAAGAAAATATAGGATTATAACTATAAACTTCAGGTGGGTGTAAAAGTCTTAAGGGCTGTGCAATAAGCATGGTCAGCCCAAAATAGTATAGGTAAAATCATATTTCAGATGGGTAAAAGATACAATCTTGTAAATGAAATAATGTAAAATAAAACAGCTCAAACAGAAAAGAAAAACTTGACATTTGAGACACATCTGTGCCTTTAGTTCAACGTAAATTTGTCATTTTGTCTCTCAGACCTGAAATGCATACCAAAAAGCAGGCTGTATGGGAATTCTTTGAAATGGTAAAACTCTATTTGTACATGCTTTGTGCTACAGCACAGTTATCTATAAAATACTATCAAGATTGTAGGTAGGCCAGAAGGTTTCCTGCACCTTTAGTGTTTAACCTGCTCTTGTTGAAAAATGCATGCGACTCTTTTGAACTATGCCTTACTCTGCCAACATAAGAACATGATAGACGGCACGTTGATAATTCATTCCAATTTTTAACCCTTTTGAGTTTGGACAGATTTCAAAGACCTATCAGGAGACAAAAGATGCAAGTTGGAAGAAAGCATTATGTAAATAATCAGTTCATTTATCTTTACAGCAGAAGGGCCGTGCCCCCCTGCAGGACTGAGGTCCAGACCCGACATGTCCACATCCAGATCTGTCCACAGAGCTTATATGCAGCCGATGGAAAGTTAATTAACTCCATTTTGGAGGCGTCAGGCCTGTGATAGGCTGGCCACTGACAGAGGCCCATTACCCAGCCTTTAACATTGATGAATTAGTTCTCTTTCCTTGGAAGCTGCCAGCCTCCAATCGTTGTCAACCTTTGCCCAGGGAATGGAACACTGTTGCGTTGTACAATGTGTCTCAGCTCACTCTGAGCCAAGCAAATAACAACAATGTTGAAAGATGTGTAGGGAATTAGGTGATGAGAGGCCAGTAATTGGGGTAACACAAACAGTCCCATTAGAGAAACATGTTAGCTTCTCTTGTATTAAGAACACAAATAAAGCACTCCTTTTTACTGTTGTGGAAGATAATGATCAGGCAGGGACAAGGGAGTTTTATCTTTTTTATCCTGGTAATGTCCAATGGAGTAAATAGTCAATAATAAAACTGAACCAAACATTTGAGAAAACACAAATAAATGAATGGGTGTGATTAAGAAAAGGGCAGTTCTGAGGTGGATGTTCCCGGGGCTAGGGGCTTTTCTGTGTTGAGTTGGGGTGTTCTCCCCTTGTATTTTGGTTCTCTTTGAGGGCTTCCTCCCACAGTCTGAAAGCATGCATGCTAGGTTAATTGGTGACTCCTGGGAATATATGTGAGTGTGTGTCTCCCCCCCCCCCCCACCCCGGGTCCCGTCCTCCAGACACAGGCCGAGAACTGGAAACCAAGCCCCGTGAGCCCGAGCACCACTGAGCCCCCATATTATTTGATTTCAAGTGCCATAAAGCAGATAAATATTTCCTTCAATACAGCTTCTCCACACATCCTAATTTTACTTTTTATGTTTACCTTAGTTAACTTTGCACACAGAAATAAAATGATTTTACAAAAACAAAAACTACCAGGGTCAAAGTTTTTAGCCCCCCTGATGCTAATAGTCAGTTGTGTACCCTTTTTGCTGGATAACAGCGGTTGTTTGTTGTAGCCTGTAACTATTTGGCACATTTGGCACACTGAGGAATCCCAGCCCTTTTTTTTTTTGAGTAATCTTTCAAGCTCCACCAGATTCGAGGGTCTTTTAGCATGGACCCTGGTCTTTACCGAGATGGATGTATGTTTTGGGTCGTTGTCATGTTGGAGGACAAAGCAATGACCCAGACCCAGTTGCTGATCGCTTTGTTTTTTCAAAATCTTCTTATTCCTACATGATTCCTTCAACCTTGACCAGCCCAGTTGATACTCACTGAGTACAGACACAGGAAACGGATACAGGAAATGTGCCACCTGAGGCAGAACATATCTGGTGCCTAGAACTAGGAGATATAATGATGCTTCACTCCCTCATTCTCAGGCACGGCTAAGTTGCTAATTGGTTGTCTTTATACAAAATATGCAAAGTGCATGGGGCAGGGGGTTTGAATACAAACCACTGTTCTTAGTGCGAGTAGCCCTCTCGACTTTCATCTTCTGTCAGCCTGTCAAGGACGCATTGTACTGGAAATAGTTCATAACAACTTTTTGCAACTGTGTTACTGACCAGGAAAAAAGACCAGCTTCAACTGATCAAAAGGAAGCTGAAATCGACCAACATACTCAACTAAAAGCACATTTGCTTGACAACATTTCCACAAGAAACCAAGTGTAAATACACTGTGTATACATAGCAGATTAGACTGACACTGTGCGTCTGAAAGTAATTATTAGCTTGATGACTTCAGACTGAAAACGTACCACCTCCTTTAGAGAAGAGAAAATGAATCTCCATCCAGCATTCAGTTACAGAGAGAGTCCAACTCTACACTTTTTTAAAAACTTTTTCGTACATGATATGCATTTAGTCTGCAACTGCTTAAATTATTAAACCTCAACTTTGACAAGTACATGCTTGTGGCAGCATAGTTATTAAATCATTCGATAGAAAATGGCAGAAACTGTAATTCTTCATCCCTTTGATACATATTGACACCCCCCCCCCCATTTCTTTAAACACTGAACAGATAAAAAATAAGCTAAAACACTCTCTGTAATATTATGTTTAACGTTACATCAGAAGTCTTCCAAAACTTGTTCGAGGAAAAAACTGTTTAACAAATCCTATTCAAACTACAGATTCTCAAATTAAACTTCTTAGGGAATCATATTACATTTGTTCCATTCAGAGTCAAATCTGGATACTGCCTCTCAGTTAACTTTTCAGAGATGCAAGTGTTGTGTCACAGATACAAGTTTACATCACTTTGGAGGGTAAAACACATTTCTAATCTTTAACAGGCAACATTTTGTGGATACAAACTTTCAAAATATACAATTTTTGTAGGCGTTTATTCAATGTTTAATTTTACATGTAATTGACGATGCATTTTGGCCTGAAAGCCACTAAATCAATCAAATCTAAATGAAATAACTTAAAAATAACAGTATGAACCCAAACATTCACAGATGTAAATAATTGTGTGAAAAATGAGTCCAGTAAATGCCACAGAAATGTATTTCAATTTCAATGCCTGATTGAGTTTGAATGAATGCAACTAGGACAAATAAGTCACAGAAATCTATAAATATTCCACAAGCTCCAGTGACAGGCATTGTGGTTATTTCTAAATCTCATCTAAGTGAATGCGCTGAATGCTGTGTCACAAACAATTACGCAGATACAAAGAGCAATCTGCAACTTTATTTTCCCCTTAGCTGTGACAGCATGCAGAAAATTGAACATGATTTTAATTACAAACAAAACAATGCCTGCCTCCAAGAAAGAGCGTAAACAGTCGCACAAATCAAGCACTGTGGTTGCAGAACCATCTAAATCTCACGTTGATGTGAGGGAACTGAATGAGTCAGGCAGCCAGCAATTTTTGAGTTTTTGGATGATGACTAGTTGTGCAGCAGAGACAGAAAAAGGCAAGAAAAGCAACTACAAGTTTAATGATATCGGGCTTTGAATACGGATGTAACATATACATCAAAGTTTTGCGAGATGAAATAGAGATTGAAATGATTGGTGTGTTACTTTTTCATGCATGAGTATCAAGCACAAACATCATCAACTTCATAATCCCCGTTCCTGAGACAATACCACCCAGTCAAGAGTGTTGTCTTGGTTTTGAAACCTGGGGCTCTGGCTCTGGGACCAGCCTTCTTGAGAGGGATTGGACACTCCCCTGTTCTGGAGTTGCCCTCAGTGAGAGGCGGCTAGCGGGAGTGGGGATACTCATTGCCCCCCATCTCGGTGCCTGTGTGTTGGGGTTTACCCCGGTGAACGAGGGGGTAGCCTCCTTTGCCTTTGGGTGGGGGGACAGGTGGGGACTGTTGTTTGTGTTTATGTTTATCCTTTTTGGAGTCCGTAGAGGGGGTTGTGGAGGTTGCCCCTGCTGGGGACTCCCTCGGTCTGCTTGGGGACAGTTCACTTGGGGAACGACAGTGAGACCTGGAGGGGTGTGGTTGGGAGGAATGGCCCCCCACCCAGCTTGAGCGTGAGTGGTGTTTTGTTATTGGATTTCTGTGCTCGGCATGGATTGTCCATGAGGAACACCATGTTCAAGCATAAAGGTGTCGATACATGCTCTTGGCACCAGGACACCCTCGACCACAGCCCTAATGATCCACTTTGTTGGGGGACCAGGGTTGGGCTCTCCCAATCTCTGGGGTTGACGTCACCGAGGTTGTTAATAAGCTCTGCTGTGGCAAGGCTCCGGGGGGTGGAGGAGATTCGGTTCCTCAGGGTTCTGGATGTTGTGGGGTTGCGTTGGCTAACGTGACTCTGCTATACTGCGAGGACATCGAGGGCAGTTCCGCCAGATTGGCAGACTGGGGTGGTGGTCCCCCTAATTAAAAAGGGGGACCGTAGAGTGTGTTCTAATCACAGGGGAATCACACTCTTAAGCCTCCCTGGGAAGGTTTATTCTGCAGTTGTTGAGAGGAGGGTCAGGCGAATAGTCGAACCTCTGATTCAGGAGGAGCAGGGTGGTTTCCATCCTGGCCGTGGAACGCTGGACCAGTTCTACCCTCAGCGGGGTCCTAGAGGGTGCATGGAAGTTCACCCAACCAGTCCACATGTGTTTTGTGGGCTTGGAGAAGGCGTTCGACCGTGTTGCTTTGGGAATCCTGTAGGGGGTGCTCCAAGAGTATGGGGGAACAGTGCCTCCAAGTCCGAGACCATGATCTCCCAAAGGAAAAAGGGTAGAGTGCCTTCTCCGGGTCGGAGTGGACGTCCTTCCCAAAGTGGAGGAGTTCAAGTACCTCAGGGTCTTGTGCGTGAATGGGGGTAGGGAGCGGGAGATCGTTAGGGGGATCTGTGCGGCGTCTGCAGTAATGCGGGCGCTGTACCGGTCTGTCGTGATGAAGAGAGAGCTGAGCCTAAAGGCGAAGCTCTCAATTTATCGGTCGATCTACGTTCCCACCCTCAACTCTGAACTTTGGGTAGTGACCGAAAGAACGAGATCGCAGATACAAGCAGCAAAAATGAGTTTCCTCTGCAGGGTGGGTGGGCTCTCCCTTAGAGATAGGGTGAGAAGCTCGGCCATCCGGGAGGGGCTCGGAGTAGAGCCGCTGCTCCTCCACGTGGAGAGGAGCCAGTTGAGGTGGCTCGGGCATCTGATCAGGATGCCTCCTGGTCGCCTCCCTGGGGAGGTGTTCCGGGCTTGTCCCACCGGGAGAAGGCCCAGAGGAAGACCCAGGACCCGCTGGAGGGACTATGTGTCCCGGCTGGCCTGGGAACGCCTCGGGATCCCCCCGGAGGAGCTGGTGGAAGTGGCCTGGGAGAGGGAAGTCTGGGTTTCCCTGCTCCGGCTGCTGCCCCCGCGAACCAACCCCGGATAAGAGGTGGTAAATGGATGGATGGATAGATGACTGCTATTTAGAGTCTTTGAAAACACTACAAAGGAATTTAGAATTAAAGCCATTGAATAACGTTCCCTTTGAGTATTCTCTAATGGAGCTGTATTGATTTAAATGCATGTTCAAGTTAGTATGGATGCAATCGGAAATATTTGTTTTCTTTAAATTCATATCAATCTATATATTCAGCTAAAAAGAAAGAAAATACCAAAAAAAAAAGACTTTTGAACAGCAACTTGTGGAAGGAGTGTCCACCAGCATAGAGCTATAATCCCATTGGTTAAATTCATGTCTCAGTCCTCTCTATGATACCAGGGCCTTCTGTCTTGTATTAGGGTTAGGAGAACAACTTTCTCTCCAAATGTAGACTGACTGGTAAAATATTGAATTCTTCTTTACTTTTTTTACGTCTTTTTAGGAAAATTAAAACCGTTATGGATTTTGTTTTGTTTACTTTAGGTTGGTGGTCAGTAAAAAGTATCTAGGTATACATCTAGACAAAGATGCAACGCATGGCATCTGAAAGCTGTGAGGACTAAAATAATCTGGCAGGGAGTTTCTGGCTGGAAGCAGCCTTTATGGACAGAGGTCTGAGTGAGAGGCAGCAACACTGATCAGGCACACAGAATGAATATAATTAATGGCAGAGCAGGCCAGGAAATGGGCAGGTTTGAGGTTGCAGAATTACAAACAATGCAAAAATATTTTCAGTAAGATCTTCTCTTGATCTAAACCACATATTTTATGCAAATCTCTTTAATTGAAAGCAGGGGTCCAATATTTCCTCAAGAGACCTCTGAAAGAGGTTTCCCCCTGTATTGCCTTCACACTAATCCTCGTTTCTATAATTATCCCATAAACACTGTTTACACTCACTTATAGAGATTTAAGCCTCCATACCAAGAACTCAATTGAACTCAATTGAATCTGAACAATCACAAAATATCAAAGCTATTAGAATATGGTTTATAATATATACTTTTTTCTGCAGGTTTTAGCTATTTTAAAAGCATAATCATTTATGACCAGAGTTTGTGCCAATGACCTGAGAACACAAGACATAAAAGTAGTTGGATCTTTCCTTGAAAGCCAAAATAAAAGAGCATAAGTCAAAAGCAACACAGGTTTGCAAACAAGCAGAGTTCCCAAGAATGAAACTCTGGACACGGATATAGTGACAGTTTAAACAAGCCATTTATGCAGTCCAAAGAAACAATTAAATCAAAGTTCAAAGAGCCATTTATACACGTCACAACCTGCTTTCTGATTCAAAACCTCCCACCCTTGGGTAGACAGGACCATGGCAAACTAGAAGGGCAAAACAAATCTAGAAAGTACAGACTGTTAGTCTGCAATTTCCCCAACTGATTTTTCATAATAAAGCAAAAATCTTGAAAATGAATGTCAAATTAAAGGAGAAAATCTGAGGTCACAATGAAAAATGCATACATTATCCACTATGATGCAGCTCTGTGGAGTCAACAACTGGTCAAGAAAAGGGCCGTCATAAGTGAAATGGTTTCCGGTAATAAACTACGGCTAATGGAAAATATATAATAATAATACTACCAAAGTTGCAACAATAAAATAAATGACACAAGAATACACCAGCCTAAGAAAGAAAAACAGTTAATTGATTGATAATACAATGGTGATAACCTGATATTCACAGTTTTATAAGAGTTTAAATGACAGCCACTTATACATATTATCTTTTATTATAGTCTTATAACTTGTACAATCTCCTATAGCCAAACAAAGTAGAGGCACTTACATTGCAACTAGCCATTAAGTTTATTATTGTGAAACATTCAGAAGTGAAAAAACACATATCTTTTATTTTGACCTAGTGACCATATACATTCTTCCTGAGTGATAAAACTACATAGTAGTAAATGCTGTTGGAGCTAAATGCAATAGTTAAGTAGCACATTAAGAATTAAAAACATTGGCTTTACATCAAATCAGTTTACGGCTTCTAAAATTAACTATACAGGCCTGAATATAACCTGCTCTGAAACCTGTAAATACATTCCAATCTCAGACCAAAGAACAGTTTTGTACCTTTTGTAGAGTGTCCGATCTACCCACCTTTCTACATGTCTCTGATTATTTAGCAGAAATGCAACGTCCAGGATAACACTGGTAATATTCCTGTTCATCCCTCTAAATCTGCAATAATCCATAAAGAAGGATGTAATGTAAAAAAGAGTGAAAAGGCTATGTAAGAGGAAGCATTACAATTTACATCTCTCGCTGTTACCTTTTACACTGACACTATTTTTAGTGTAAGAATTTTTCTGAATTCAATAAACTCCTTCATCTTTTTAGGGTTATTGATTTCACATCATTTTGCTGCATAATCTGTTTTACCTCAGTCACTCTGTCACTGTATCTGTGCCTCTGAAAGATTGAATGTAATTGCATTAATTATCCAATCGACACACCTTCCCCATATTGAGAGTTGCGATTGACCCTTGCTTTATCCAGAGCACAGCTCTCTGGGTAATTGTAATGGATGTGCAATTGTTCTTCATGCTCTGTGGCAAATATTTGTTAATAGAAACAGGACAGCTTCACAAGAATGGACTCTCTTCATCTCCACAGCTAATTAGAATCAATAAACACTGAGAACAACACGACTCATTAAGGCTCTCCCTATTTTCTTCAACAGCCCATAGGGATAAGTTTGTGTTACCCTACCTTCATCAGTCCCCCCAACCCCAAAACCTGCGTGAAGAATCACTCTGATACTCAGCTCTGAATACTGGTTAGATATAGTGTGTCAAGAATAAAAAGCCTTTGAAATTGCCATGACACTTTTGAAGCCTGTGTCCCACTGCTCAACACTCCCAGGGTTTTCATCTCCCCCCCCCACCTCTCCTCATTTGCAGAGCAGCTCTCAGGGTCTGGCTGAGCAGCTGCAATCAACTCACAGAAAGCAGCATCTGCAGAAAAGACGACTGCAGTCGACATGCAGGCGTTACTGTACCACAGGTACAAAGACGGTTAGTGCCGGCAAACTGATGTGAAAAACCTGTATTGAAGCTATAGCATCACAGGAAAGCTAGCAACTCATTTTCTAACATCCATCCATCCATCCATTATCAATACCGCTTATTCCCTCATGGGGTCGCGGGGGGAACTGGAGCCTATCCCAGTGGTCAACGGGTGAGAGGCAGGGTACACCCTGGACACTCCGCCAGTCCATCACAGGGACACACAGAGACACACAAGGACCAACAACCACTCACACTCACATTCACTCCTAAGGGCAATTTCCCCATTCTCCAATCAGCCTAACATGCAGGTTTTTGGACTGTGGGAGGAAGCCGGAGAACCCGTAGAGAACCCACAGACACAGGGAGAACATGCAGACTCCACCCAGAAAGGTCCTGGTTCCCCCGGGATTCGAACCCAGAACCCTCTTGCTGGGAGGCGACAGTGCTAACCACCACACCACCGTGCCGCCCCTCATTTTCTAACATATCCCTAAATCCCAGAAAGTCAGAGAAGATGAAAGAGAGGAGAGAGAAAGTCTCTTTTTATGAAGGTGGTTTACCACCCACTGAGCTTCAATCTTACAGCTTTGGTTGTAATTGGCATTAGAATGGGAAATAGCCTGAGTAAAGAAACTCTAGTCATACAAAACAGGTTATAGAACTAACTATTATCAGAACAAGATCTGTTGAAACCACTGTAAGGAAATTTATTTAAGATTTTGGTCTAACAAATTGAATAAAAAATGCCCTTAATTTACCCAAAAGATGGAGACTTCCATTTGTGACAAGGGTAACTTGGATTGGTAATAAGGTTAAGAGGATCTCAGAAACCTGTACAGGCAACGAAGCATGTCTCCTGCAACATAACAACAGAGAGGTCATATTTTTATCCAGAATGCGTAAACAAGTAATGCATAGGCAGTGACAAGTTCCATAATGAATTGTAGCAGAGTATATACCATGAATGGCAAAGCACTAACTCTTGCTTAGAAGAACGTCACACTTGGCAGAAAGACAGATTACTTCAGCCCGCCGCCTACAGCATTTTAATGCCTTCAAATCACAACCGGGAACTCTCATATATGCATTATCACAACAGGCTGAATCAGCACAGAGAGCTGAGTGCCAGGTTAGAGAGAGAGAAGAAGAGAGGGTGGAAGATGGACCAGACTTTGTGCATCATGTGAGGTCATAGTTGCTTAAGGGAGACACACATGGACAAAAAGGACGCAAAAGACAAGAAGAGGCAGGCTTGAATTACTTCCTGTTATCTGAGCTGGTTTTATCAGAGACCAGTGTCCTCCAGTACACAACCAAGACTTGGGGAAACTGGTGAAACTGGTGAAGTGGTGGTGGAATTTAGGAGATCAAAATCTCTGCATCCAATAAGCCAGGAAGCTGCTGATAATGATCATTTCAGTGAGTAGAAAAGGTCTAAGGCATTCTGATTACTAATTACTATGTGTAGTGATAGCAACACTTAAAAACTGGATAATTAACTAACAAATCAAAATTTTAGATCTTTATTGCATGTTAATGTTTGGCAAACTATTAAAGGATAATTTTTATCAGCAGCTACAGACAGTAAAGTTTAACACCTAGTATGCTTGACTCGTACATTTTAAACAGTTTTTGTGCTGTCATAGTAAAACAAGTATTTGGAATTCTAATGATTTTTTATTACTTTACAATTATTTACAGAATTGCGGAGTGAGGTTAAGATGACATCTTTAAAGCTCATAACTGTTAAATGCATCACTTGTCAGTGTTCAGAAATACTTTCAGAAAACAATCCCAGAAGTGGTTTACATGACTTGTTCTTGAAGTAGTTCGAAATATTAAAAAAGGACAATATCATTTACAGTAATCTTGGTGGATTACCTCAAAAGTCTGGTTTAATGTTTTTTATGTTTATTGGAATGTAGCATTTTTGGACCTGAACCCAGAGACTTATAGACCAGGCATAAAGCATGATGTAAACAGCATTTCACCCTCTGATGTCCACTCTGACACCGGATAAATCTGGACTCATTAGACCACCTGAACTTTATATCATTGCTTTGAAATTGCTTAGTCTGGCCAAGCAAACTGATTTTTTTTCAAAGTCAGTGATGAGAGTCCACTACAGTTTAGACCCGGTGCTTTGAATTCTTTCACACTATTTATGTGAAATTGCTTTAACCTTCACTATCAAACACTACTGTGAGTTGTACTGTTGATTTCCTTACTTCAATCAAAGCATTACATATTTAATCTAATGCTTTGCTTCTTTATAGAATCTAAGAATGGACTGCAATTTTCTTAATCCAATTAAGGTTTTTTCAATTTCCTCTACTGTTTGTTAACTTGATAAGGAAAATGTATTTTAAATCAAATCAAACTTAATAAGGCAGCAAAAAGTGCTTTACATAATAAAATCATATTATAATCACCCCCAAGCCCACAAAACGTAAAACGTCTAAATGTCTTTGAGGAAGGACTAAATATGAATATAAACACCTGGCTTGACGCTGAGGTGAGGACACAATATGTTTGACCCTTCTGAAAGGAGGATAAGATATGGTTCAGGTTGTGTATATTTGTGTCTATTCTTTTGAAACTTTTCAAAGATCCGCTAAATTTGACAAAACCTTATTTTTGAAAATCACATTTGTAAGTATCATAGCTCTGTAGTAAAAGAGAACAATGCTAGCTGAGTCTCTATTTAAAAATATGTGAATCTACCAGCAGGATTTCATGTGAATGAACTTTCCCTAAAGGACAAATGGGTTGCACTCTATTTTGACCCAGGGCTTCTGGTAATAAAGAGGTTAACTCTCAGATAGAAATTTCCCAGTGCCTTCCACATAAGCCTCCTGTTATCTCTGGAGCACAGGTTCTGCTTACATAATGCCAGTCAAAAACACACTAACTTTTTAAAAGTTGTATACTGTTAGAAGACTGGTTTCAGGGTCTGAAATAACTTATTAATGCAGCACATGCCAGAAACAAACAGGTGAGACACTAAAACAGACTCTGCTCCGAGGAATTCTTACTACTGCCATCATACATAATGTAAAAAAAAAAAAAAAAAGACTTGAACTAAAGTTTGTAGAAGTGAATTAAAGTTTAAAAACTGTTTTTCTTGAATTTTTATTTTAAAATGCTAAATATAATCCTCTGATACTATAGTATTTTTGCAAGAATAAGAAATACTTTTTGTCTAAAATTGCATTGACTATCAAAAGTCAAGTTGTAATTGCCATGCTGTTAAACTGATTAATTGTATGATTTATTTATCTACCAATTCATCAGAACATTACATATAAAGAATCTCATCAGATAAGTTACAGGAAGTGATGCAGCTGTGAATGCAGCTTTACAGATTCAGTCTTGGGGAGTCACTAGACACATTGGAAATATAACATGCAGCACAGCTAATGTTTGTTGTTTTAAAGGTTTTTCTTGCGAGTCTTCCTCAGAATGTTTGTGGCTTTAGTCTACAGTGTTCAGCTAGCTTTGAGGTCTGCAGCATCAGATATTATTTTCACCTTCTTTTCAGTTGTTGTGCATCTATTTTATAACAAAGCTTTTTGAAACATTTTCCATATAAATAATTTGCAATAAATGTGAATCAGGCAAATCTGGTACATGATAATATCCTTAAGATGACACATTTCAGGTCTATGATGTTACAAATGATGATGATGTTTGTTGGTAACCTGTTTGAAACAGACAAGGCTGTTTTTCTTCATACAAAGTGCTTAACTGATATCTAACAGCAGTTTGTGCTCAAAATATGTGGGGTCATGTGCACATTCTTGCTTTGAATCGATATTTTCAGAGCTTGTCACCTTTGATCAGATCTCCAAAAGCCATGAGAATCTAGAGTCTGAAAAGGGACTAAAATCTATGTAGGATAAACAAGATCACTGTGAATCAAGACATTTTAGATAGTTTTGAAGCTGTAAGAGATGGCGGTTGCATATTCAAACAGAGATTTAAATGGTCAACTCTCTGCACAAGTAATATAGACAATGCAATATTGAAAATAAGAGTGATGTTAATGAGTTTTGAATTTTTAAGATCATGCCATGTAGCAGTGCAGTCCTGCTGACTTGGGGTACTGATGTTAGTGAAAATTCAGTACTGCAAACCCTTACTCTTACTGGTCCTCATAGAACAAGGTCAGTTCATGTGGAAACACAATCCTATTCAGCTTCGAGGAGGTTGCCACACTAAAAAATGTGCATCCCGAACGTTTCTGCATCACAGTACAAAGAAGTATAACTTTTTCCCTTTTTCTGCAGCATATGAATGTGTTTGCGTGTATAGCCACAAATCCTACCTCATTATATCCTCTTAATAGATGTGAAGCATATAATTCTGTCAGTTACATAACACAGTGTGTTGTGTACACTACTACACAAAAAACAGGCTAAGCAGTTTTACTTTACATAATGTGAAAATCCCCAAATCTCTCTTCATGAGATAGGCCATGAACATAGTTACTAACAACATCACTCATAAAAGGGACACAGCTCACTATTGGTGAATAATCAATTATTTTTATATTAGTCTTTTTTATGTTAATTTAAGTCAGACTCAGTTGTAGAACCAATGATCACTTGCTCTTTCACAGCTCTTTGATGACAGTTGTGTTGTGATGGCTTCATAACATTATTTTACATTGATTATGACATGATCAAACATTATCGTATAGTAAATGAAAACATGGCAAATAAATGTTCAAATGAGAGGGTGAAACATGAGCCGACATCATGTTGACATAATTCAATTAACCTTTGATGCTTCAGTACGAAACTTCAGGAAATATGTTTTTTTTGGGGGGGCTTTTATGACTCATTCTCCGTCTTTCTCTTATCGTCATCATATCAGATAGGGAGAGACATTTATAAGCTTTGAAAGTACAGAATAAGATTAAATTATTCATGGTGCTCTGAGAAAATCTGAAACCAACCAAGAAAACCTGCCAAAAGAATCAAGCGCATACGCAAGCACTTACTGCAGTTTATCACATATTTGAATTCAGATTTCTAGAGTTTTACATGGGCTTGTGCACTCAACTCAGTCAGTCTGAAAATCTCTTTCAACTCACAGTTTAAGTGTGGTTTATGTCTGCATATTTCTCAGGAGTTGTGTTGCTACCGACTCACCAGGTGACAGGGTTCTCAAATGGGTTATATTTAACAAATAAGTGTTTTATTTTCTTACTTCTAAAGCCCATTTTCTGTTGTTGGAACCAATAGTTGATCCATCCATCCATTATCCTCCGCTTATCCGGGGCAGAGACAATCCCGCCTGACCTGGAGCAGGCACTCTACCCTTTTCTGGTTGGAGACTATGGCCTCGGATTGGGAGGCACTAATCCTCATCCTGGCCGCTTCACTCTCGGCTCAAACTGCTCCAGCGATTGTGTAGATCGCGACTTGATGAAGCCAAAATGACCAAATCATCTGAGAAAAGCAGAGATGCAGTCCTAAGGCCACGAAGACGGATCCCTTCAACACCGTGGCTGCAGCTAGTAATCCTTTCCAAAAAAGTTATGAGCAGAATCTGTGACAAAGGGCCACCCTGATGAGGTCCAATTCTCACCTGAATAGAGCCTGACTTACTACCAGCGATGTGGACCAAGGTCTGACCCCAGTCACACTGGGATCTAGTGGCCTGTATCAAAGGGCATAGTACCTTACACCCCTGGAGCACGGTTGAATGCCTTGTCCAAGTCCACTAAACACATGTGGACTGTTTGGGTGAATTCTCATGTACCCTCCAGGTTCATGCTGAGGGTATAGAACTGGTCCAGCGTTCCACGGTCAGGGAGAAAACCACACTGCTCTTCTTGGATCCGAGATTCAACTAGCCACCCTCCTTTCCAGAACCCAGGAAAAGACTTTCCCGGGGAGGCTTAAGAGTGTGATTCGCCTGTAGTTTAAACACACTCCACAGTCCCCCCTTTTTAAATAGAGAGACCACCATCCCGATCTGCCAACCCAGTGTACCAGCCCCCGATGTCCACGTGACACCAACACAACCCTACAACATCCACAGGTTGTCTTCTGAAAAATGTGCTCACCAACAGACAATATCCCTAGTTGAAGTCAACAGCACACCCTCCCCACTATAAACAGTGTTGGTGGTGCACTGATCCCCTTCCCTATTGTAAATTAGGATAAAATGAGGATAAACTTTAGCATTATATTTGGACTGGTTTCAAACTGTTTGCAACACATCAAGTAATTGTGGGTCCAAGTTCTAAAGATGCCAACAAAGCCCCATCCAGCTCTAACCCCAGGGATGAGGTAAAGCCAAGTAGCAAGGGGAGGAATGGGAAGTTTTATCAGAGTGTCTTGTTTGACAATTGAAAAATATAAGCCTAAAAGCATTACATTACATGCACAATGGTTGCAGCTCAGAGTATTAAGCTTGCTTGAATATATTTGGGGGATAGTGACCCCTCCAATCATGTCAAAAAAAGTTTTTTACTTCCAACCATCTACATTCAAGCCAGTATGATTTGCTTTTAAACTTCTATGCTTCTATTGTTACTGAGTACCGGAACAATTATTATCGCAAATACCGCAACTTTATTAGCATACTCTCTCTCTCTCTCTCTCTATATATATATATATATACTTTCAAACCCCACATTATATTGCAGTTGCTGGCCAATTTGGTATTTGTTTTGGTGTTAGCGATTAACAAATTAACACTTCATATGAAAATTGTGTGTATATAAGTATATACTTGCATTTGCACCGTTGATCCCTTTACATGTGAGATAAGTTATTTTACTACTACCAGGTATGGGTAGCAAACAAAGACGAAGAATAGTTGATGCCTGTTTAAATAGAAGATTGTGTATCGTATCGTACATCTGTAATTGGTGATGACAGGAAATTAGGCGTTACTTTGTTGACTGAAATTGCTGGCAAAGAGTTAAGATCTATGGATTGATGCCAAAGTTGCTTGTAATTCTCAAATGTAATTTAGCCTACCAATATAGAGACTTTGCTTAGCTACATAATGGGAACATGGCTTTTGAGATTACTGCTATCATATCAGTTTGATTGCTGGAGGTATGTAATTGTTTCACATGTTACTTAAGGACTGGATATTTTCAATAACCAATTTCAAATTAGAGAAAGAGGAAAAAAGACGTTAAAAGGCTTCACGACTGTGCCACAGCACACTGGGAGAAGTTGTAATTTTGTGGAAGTTACCATTTGTTACAACAAAAAAAAGTTGCTGTGGTGAAGCAGTTAGATAAGAAGATGCTGGGGCTGAAAAGCTATAATCTAAAATTATTGTTACAAAAAAATGTTCCCCATGTAAAATCACTGAAGTATTTGGAAAATGAAACCATGTGACTGCAGGTCATACTCACATGCATGATTACTGAGTGTTGCCTTTTTTCCTTCCCAACAAAGCCAACATGTGATTAGACTTTGTTACTTGGCGCTCTCATTATTGCCACAAATAAAATAAAAAAAATCCTGATGTGACAGCACAAATAAATTTGCCACTCAAGTCAGAAAATACAATGCTTGCAGAACAAATGACAAAGATTACTGTGTCAAAGCTTTATAAGACCTATACATTTAAAACTCTATTTCTATTAGCAATTAATCATATTCTGACACAATAATCTGACTTATTTGGACTAATAACTGACTACTAATTCATTAACTACTTGGCAACCTGATAACTATGAACATTCATTCACAAGGTACCATGTAGAATACCACTATTTATCGATTTATGCATGTCTATTCCTTGATTAATATAGTGTAAAAAGGATTTAACTCATGACATAATTGTTCTTTCATTATATATATATATATAATTTCATAAAAGTTTCAGATGTATTTAAATTGAACAAATTTCAAAGTTCATCATTTAAAGTACCGTATGTCTGGTGGTTTCACTTTACAAATTGCAAATGTCAGAGAGTTATTTCTTATCTATTATCCAGACTAATTTACAAATCTAGTGGTATCAAATTTATTACTGATTGCACCAATGTTATTATGTATGAAAAACATGTCTTAGTGATTCAGTGCATGAGGTTTGTGTGCTCAGTAACAGGTGTTGTGCACAATCAACAGGAGCACAGCATAAAGGTCATAACGGCGCCTCACGGGATCCTGATTATTACACACCTGCATGTTTGTACCAGTATTGAAATTCTTTTGTAGCAGCTTTGTTTATAGGTCAGTGTCTTCACAAAAGTTTCATTACTGCTGTTTATTATCATTATTAAGTGACTACACATTAAATAATCTGGTTTAAAAAATCCGGACCTAAATGAGGCATAAGGTATAGAATAATGAAATGTATATCAAGAAAAAAAAATTGTTGTCAAGCATCAAGTTTGGTAAAGTAAATAATACTTTTTGGAGATTTAATAATACTGACTTTCTTGAAAGTCTTCAAAAAATGCACAAATGTGTATCCTGAAAGATTAAATCTACTGGTGATATTTAGAAGATTATAAAATCAACAAAAAACTTAATTTAAGACCCACTGATTCTAAATTCGACAACTCTGTTGTTACACTCTGTCATGCCTATGTTTTATTGTAAAATTGTTAGATATTATTGTAAGGTGTTTGCTTCATTATTTGTGAGATGTTTCACGAGGCTCTTTTTAGAATAACAAATCATTTCAGACATGGATCTACACCCATCTTAAATATACTGTTGACATCAAATTCTGAGAGAACACTTTGAGAACTCAACGTGTGAAAGCAGATAAAATCATATTATCTTTGTATCCAATTATTTTAATACTTGGAAAGGGGTCAATTTGTTTGAACTTTTTTTCTAAAGACTCTCCAACTTTGGGGGAAATAATGTCCTATTGTTTTAGAAGAACTAGTCCTAGTAAGACATGTTAGTGCTCAGTCACTCAATATGTGCCCAGAATAGAACAATGTCTAGCTTTGTGGTTAATTTGGTATTCGTTAAACCTTTTTATTTATGTTGTGACTCTGACTCAAATAAAAAGAAAATCTCATATGAAGAAGTAAACATCAACTTCCCTGCAGCCACATAAAAAAGCAATAATTGAGCAAATGTACTGATTTCCTCTCCAGAGCTAAATACAGGAAGAGTCAATTGACTATGAAGAAGATTACTACCACACATCTGCTTGTAAATATTCTAAAGTAAAGCCATTAGAAGAATAATTTCACTTCCTATAAATTTGAAGCTGGTTGGGTGGTATAACTGTCACACTGGTGGGTATTATTTGCAATATATTCATTTTTTTGGTGAAAAAAGTATTTTTTTTCGTAAAATAAAGCTTAGTTTTCACCCTGAAATCCCCATCAATAATTTCAGAGTGGACTCCTTATTTTCTATCGTCGTTTCTGTTACAGATTCAGTTAGGAGTTACCAGTGATCACACTGGTCAGCAATGTGGGGCTCAATGTCCTCCCAACAAACTCTTTGGCAAAAGCTGGAGTTAAATTACTAATTTTATAATTAATATTGGCTCTTCATGAAGAAGTGTCACTTCCCTTGAGATACAGCTGCCTAAATACATTTACATGTGTAAGCCTCAGGTTGTTCCTCAGTGGGAATTTTATAAAGCAGAAAATAGTTTAAAGTCATGGGGTATTTGTCTCAAATTTGCCTTAAATTTTGATGATGTCAATACACGAATGAGGTGTTTGGAATTATTTGTGTACAAAAAACCTGATATGTGTACATAAATGTTTAGTTTTATATGTTTTATAAATTGTACAGTACATGACAAAATATATGACAAAGAGTATAAATTAGTCGGGCTGCCCTTTGAAAGTTACAATAAGCTATGAAAGAACAACAGGTCGACAGAATGAAATATTAACAGAGCTATTGGTCCTCTTTGATTGAATTAAGTAAAGCAAAAAATATTTTAAAGCAAGTACCAATCAACACACAACACGTTCTAGATAAAAAATAAAAAAAAGATAGAATTTTAGTCATTCTAAGTCTACCTTCCTGTGAATAATTTCCCTGACCACACTATTTATGCTCAATGTGTTAACATGCAGTTTAAAAGTCCTGTTTCTTTTCCGCATGTAACATTAAAAAACTTAATGAAAGTCTTCAAAGCATATTAATGTGCTTTGATTTGAAACGTGATGGTAAAACATGTAAAGTGACCATAGTAAATATGGAAAAAAACAATGGATGTAATAATAAGAAAAATATTTTCCCAATTATAGTGCCAAATCAATGCGTCTTTATGTCAAAATAAAACACACATCCTAATTGGCACCCCTCTAGTTGAAAATCAGATAAGAGAGACAGCAATAAACAAAACTATCACACTGTTGTCTGGAAGAATACCATAATATGGTATTAAACCTATCAAGGAAGGTTGTTGACAAGCAAAGGTGCAGATCACCAGAATTCCTGAATGACAGAGCTAAATGTAAAAACAGCTAAAATAAATATGGGGTTTTTGTCAGATAGGATGTGAGTTGTATAAAGGAAAACAGTAATAAAATATTTCTTGTTGTTACACACAGAATAATTAGCACTTGGGGAGAACTATACCAGAAACCTCTGAGGCTTTCACTCTCAGATATACAAACATGAAAAGCATAAGTCAGAACAACTAAAAAGCTGAAAGGGGAATTTTGAAGATTATTATGTTTTCAATGAACATCTAAGTTAAATATGCATATGAAAATGTTTATGTTGCATTTTTACTCTTGTGCAAATGATCATCAGCACAGTAACAAGACTTGTGCAGTTATGTGCAAAGAGTAATACACTAAATTGAGGTTTTACATATCAGAGAATTGGAAAAAAATCCATCCTGCTCTTAAACAGTCCTAAATATGGGGAAATGCAATCTATGATTAAAGATTAGTAATTCATTTTTACACTAAAAAGTTAACTAAAAAGCTGTTCAGCATCTGGTGGTTGTTTTTTATTTTTATTTTCTCATGATTTGATAGGGCAAATAACAGCCAGCTGCTGAAAATTAAATGTGTTTCATTAACTGGTCAGTTTTTAGTTTTTTTGGCAGTTTGCTGATCTGGAACATCTAGGTTTGTTAACTTAATACCAAGGGGGACTGACATCAGTAAGGGATTTAGAGAAGAAAAAAAAACATATTGGATAATTTCCAAACTATTTAGAGTCCAACATTCAATAGAGAGAACGATTCTTTACAAATATAAAAGATTCAAGACACTTGAAATCCCCAAAGTGTTAAGTCCCAGCAAGTTCACTCCAAATTGTAACGATCTTGGGTTCTTGTTTTTTAAGTTGTTTTCTTTCCAGTGTTTAGCTTCCTTTTTTAATTTGTGTCCGTCTTGGTTTCCTGTTTCCCTGTGTTTCATTCTGTCCTTCAATTATGGCTCAGTTTAATCTGGGCTTAATCATTCAGTTCGACTCCCTGCACCGTGCTCCCTTTCTCACCTGCTCTTCATCCATTAATCACACTCCCCTCTATAAAAGCGTCTCTGTTATTTCATCCTTTGCCAGATCCTTGTCATAAATACCTTATGGCTGACTCTAGTTTGGTTTTCCCTATCTTCTTCCAAGTGAGTCTTGTCTAGTCATGCCTGTTCTTTGTTTTATATTTCTAGGTTTTTGGTTGTTTCCCAGTTTAGTTGTATTTTTGTATCAGCCATTGGCTGCGCTTCTTGTTATCCTTTGAAAATAACGTTTTTCCTGAGTACTTTAGTTCCCCCCTGTTTCCCCCATGGCCCTTGCATTTGTATCCTCTCATCTCACCATTGAAGTTTGACACAAATTCTTAACGTGCAACATTGTCATTGCTCTCTACCTTCAGATCCATGTTTACATCTAACTTTAATCTAGATTTTGAAGTGATATCACTTTGAGCTCTAAATACCTTTATCTCTAATGTTGGTGAAACATTGAGAAGACGTGCATTACTCAAAGGGAGACATAAGGGAGTACAAGCAGGACAAAGCAAAAGAGTCTCTATGTTTCTGTAAACTTGGCGGATATGATTCCAGGGGCCTGAACTACGAAGTAGGGTTGAGAGGGGTTCATTTACCCAGATGTGATCCAGGCTAATTCCTCTAAACCAGGGTTGACCAAACCAGGACTCCAAAAGTGGTGTTACTTGGTACTACGAAGCTGATTATGAGGCTGATTTAATGAACCTGTGTTAACTTTACTGGAGTATGTGTGCGTTCACATAAAAGTGCCGTTGTCAATGATGGCACGATCACCCTATTTCACTGAAGAGGAATACACTATCATAATGAAGGGTTACCAAGAAATGCAAACAACTCTTAAGGGGAAATCATAACATTGACCACCAGTAAAGCAACGGAGGCTTGTTGACAACAAATTGCTAATCGTGTAAATGCATTATAAGGTGTTTCTTTTCCTCCTCTTCAGTTTTGTTTCATTCTTTGTCTTAATCCCCTCCCTGGGCTGCCACCCATCCACCCTATCGTGGTGGAGGGGTTTGAGTGTCCCAATGATCCTAGGAGCTGTGTTGTCTGGGGCTTCAAGCCCCTGGTTGGGTCACCCAAGGCAAACAGGTCCTAGTTGAGGGATCAGACGAAGCGCAGCCCGAAAGACCCCTTATGATGAATAACATGAATGGGACAAGTGTACCCTCACCCCGAGATGCGGGTCACCGGGGCCCCACTCTGGAGCCAGGCCAGGACTCTTGGGCTGAAGTCACTGAGGCGTTCAAAAAGCTCCGCGGTGGCAAGGCTCCGGGGGTGGATGAGATTCGGCCGGAGTTCCTCAAGGCTCTGGATGTTGTGGGGCTGCGTTGATTAACGCGACTGCAACATCGCATGGACATCAGGGTCGTTTCCGCTGGGTTGGTGGACTGGGGTGGTGGTTCCCCTATTTAAAAAGGGGGACCGAAAGGTGTGTTTCAACTACAGGGGTAGCTCTTAAGCCTCCCTGGGAAGGTCTATTTGGCAGTAATAGAGAGTATGGTCCATTGGATAGTCGAACCTCGGATTCCGTGGGGAGTGCTCCGGGAGTATGGGGGTACCTGGCCCTTTGATACAGTCTGTTAGGTCCCTTTTCGACCGGAGTCAGAAGTTGGTTCGCATTGCCGTTAGTAAGTCGGATCCGTTTCTGGTGAGAGTTGGACTTGGCCAAGATTGCCCTTGGTCTCCAGTTCTGTTCATAGCTTTTACGGACAGAATTTCTAAATGCAGCCGAGGTGTCAAAGGTGTCCGTCTTGGTGGCCTTAGGATTGCATCTATGCTTTTTGCAGATGATGTCGTCCTGTTGGCTTCATCAAGTCATGACTTACAGCTCTTGTTGGAGCGGTTTGCAGCCGAGTGCGAAGCGGCTGGGATGAGGATCAGTGCCTCCAAGTCCGGAAAAGGGTAGAGTGCCTTCCCCGGGTAAGGGGGGATGTCCTTCCCCCAAGTGGAGAAGTACCTCGGGATCTTGTTCACAAAAGGGGGTAGCAAGCAGGGATTGACAGGCGGATCGGTGCGGTGTCGGCAGTAATGCGGGCGCTGTCCCGGTCTGTCGTGATGAAGAGAGAGCTGAGCTTAAATGCAAAGCTCTCGATTTGTCAGTCGATCTACGTTCCCACCTTCATCTATGGCCAGGGACTTTGGGTAGTGACCAAAAGAACCAGATTGCAGAGACAAGTGGCAAAAATGAGTTTCCTCCGCAGGGTGGCTGGGCTCTCCCTTAGAGATAGGGTGAGAAGCTCGGCAATCCGGGAGGGGCTCAGAGTAGAGCCACTGCTCCTCCACGTGGAGAAGAGCCAGTTGAGGTGGCTCGGGCATCTGATCAGGATGCCTCCTGGTCGCCTCCCTGGGGAGGTGTTCCGGGCTCGTCCCACCGGGAGAAGGCCCAGAGGAAGACCCAGGACACGCTGGAGGGACTATGTGTCCCGGCTGGCCTGGGGTCCCCCCGGAGGAGCTGGCTGAAGTGGCCGGGGAGAGGGTCGTATGGGTCTCCCTGCTTCGGCTGCTGCCACTGCGACCGGATAATCGGTTGACAATGGATGGATTCTTCGTCTTAATAGATGCATCAAATCTGTGTTGGTAATCGGTTGATTATCAACACAGATTTGATGCACATATATATGAAATTTCGGGGTAAGATAATTTTTATTTTTGAATTAATAATATAACTTAATGGGCTACTTTGACTGTATGGACAACATTTCAAATCCTGCAAATATTTCAGATGCAATAGCAGTGCGAAGCGCTGCCGACTGCAGATGAATAATAAATACATGAACATCCTTCAGATTCGTACGTTAACAGCCATAGTTTGTATTAATTATTTAATTACACAAAGATGTATAACTCAATCTCCATTTTTTCTTATCCTAAAATGAGGTTTCCTTCTTCTTTTTTTCCAGATAAAAGTAGGTTGAACATTGCCTGTTGATGGTCTATTCCTGTTTTCCAGATAAAAAGAAAAAAGCATGTGTGAAGGTACTGGTGGAGGGAAGGCACCTGATGCCTTCACACCTGCAGAGGAGCTGGCCACAGCCATGAACAGTGGGAGGCCAATCATGGAAGGCATTGGAGGAGGTATGCAGTCAAACCCAGGCAAAGTGGACATGTGCAGTGGTTATGTGCAGGAGAATGTGACCTTCAGGTCTTATATTGAAATAGTGACTGCATGATATTTAGTGTCATGTGCACAGTTCAAAGGGATAATGTGATCCTCCTCCAGCCATCAGACCCCAGCATGTCCAGTGATCCTCAGGCACAGGTAATTGTAATAAGGATTAAGTTGGATTAGGTATGAACAGTGCATGCACATCTTCACCATTGCACTTGTTATTAGTATGTGATTGAGAATGTGGATGTAGGTGAGGACACCCTAACTGCTGGGTCTGACATGCACATCCAGGTATACACATTTAATCTCTGCTATACGTTACACTGGATAATATAGAAAGATGGTATATTGCACTCCAGTGTTAGCTCTGTGAAATGAGAAATAGGTATTTTTCACGAAGACTTGCAGGAGCTTCATTCCCCTCATGTGGCAACCAGCTCTCAGAAAGCACAGTCTGAAAGGGTACATGTGCAGCGTCTTTGATTCCTCATGCTCATATGTAATGCCCACTTACCTGTTTGATTTAACTGGTTATCTAAGCTGGAGTGGACAATGTGCAAACACAGTACAACTGCATGCTAGAGCTGGAGTGTGGGGAAGAAAAGAGGCTTCAAATAAAGAAATTGTACCTTGCAATTCAATCAATCAATCAATCAATCAATCAATCAATCAATCAATCAATGTTTATCTATATAGAACTTTACAACAACCGGAGCTGATCAAAGTGCTTTACAGTAATAAAAACAGATCAAACTATCAAAATGTACAAAGACAAATACATTGGTGACAGAATCCAGTTTACACTGATTTTATGTGCAAAACGCCATTCTGAACAAATGCGTTTTAAGTTTAGCTTTGAACAGAGGCAGGTCAGTGAATGTACGTAACTCAGTGGGCAGAGAGCTCCACAGTTTAGGTCCTGCCACTGCAAAAGAGCGGTCACCCCCCTGTTTGCACCTGGACCGTGGGACCTCCAGCAGATGTTGACCAGCAGACTGAGGGATTTCACTGATATACGGAGGCGTGAGGCCATTAACTGCTCGAAAAACAAACAAGAGTATTTTAAATTGAATCCTGTACTGTACTTGAGCCAGTGTAGGGAATGCAGGACAGGTGTTCTGTGGTCATGTCTACGGGTGTTGGTCAGGAATCGGGCAGCTGCATTCTGTACCAGCTGAAGGCGATGGAGGGATGTTTGCTTTAGTCCAAAGTACAGAACATTGCAATAATCCAAACAGGAGCTAACAAAGGCGTGGATGGCTTGTTCGAGGTCACAGCGGCTCAGGAAGGGTTTCACCTTAGCAAGAAGGCGAAGCTGAAAAAAGCTTGCCTTCACAACTGCATTAACCTGTTGGTCAAACTTTAAACTGGAGTCCAGTTTTACACCGAGATTTTTAATCACATGAGAACAATGGGGGGGCAGAGAACCAAAACTAGGTGACATATGCATATCTGTCTTACCAAACAAAATGCACTCAGTCTTGTTCTCATTTAGGCAAAGAAAGTTCTGAGACAGCCAGAGCTTGATGTCACTAAGACATTTGTGGGTAGAGTCAATGGCATCTGGAGAGTTTGGCAGGACAGGCAGATAGATTTGTAAGTCATCTGCTTACAGATGAAAAGAGACATTATGTTTGAGGATTATTGACCTTAATGGCAGCAGGTACAGGGAGAACAAAACAGGGCCCAGAATGGAACCCTGTGGCACACCACAGGTCAGAGGAGCTGACGAGGAGGAAAGTTCATTTATCATGACACTAAAACTTCTCCCTGCGAGGTATGACCTGAACCACTGCAGTACCGGTCCCTGGAGCCCCACCTGTTGGGCTAATCGTGAGAGGAGGATGGAATGATCCACTGTATCAAACGCTGCAGTGAGGTCCACACCACTGTAGATTTTTGTTGTATATTTTTTTAGCAGTTTTACAAATTTGTCCACAATATACAGCAATCACGTATTTCTGAATGAGAAAAGTTCATTCAAAGGATCAAATACCGAATAGTACACCTTCCATTGTAACCAAATGTTACACATTCTGAAAACTGCATTGATGTATAGAACTGTCTGATGAACAGATGCAGAGTGGCTCACAAAAGGGAAGATTATACAAAATGATTATGAGGTTAGTCGGGTTAGTCCGTTACTCTGATAAGCCGTTAACACCGCTTCGTAGTAAAGGCCCAAGGTGCAATGACAGATGCCAGATTTGTCAATGTCATGTCACAGGCCAGTGGTCACATAACAGGAAAGATCCATTATGCTCACTTGAAAATACAGGCTGAAAATTGCATCTTTAAGAGGCCACTTGTAAAACAAATGAGAGAGAAAACTGAATACCATCAAAATATTGGGACCATCTTCAATTCATCTGGTGTAAAGCTATTTAAAGAGTAAAAAAAACCCTAAAAAAAAAATCTTACTTTGTATGAGGGACTATTTCATTACATCCGTGTTGTCTGTCATAACTCACAACAACCAGTTAATGGCTCTTGTCTTTCATTGCTCTCTTTTTTGCAGGAAAGTGTCAATACTCCACTAATGAGAATAATTTATCAACTGTACTGATATCTGCTCACAAATTCCAGCAGAGGAAGCAGTGCTTTGACACTCTATGTTGTTTTTTTCCCCAGAAAGCCACTAAAGCACAGCAAATAATTACATTTATAATCGTACCCCACCCATACAAAGCTGCTTTAATAAGACTCTTCAAAACTTCAAATATTCTACTTTCTCATAACTGTTCAGATGATATGCAGAGTTAGAACTAAGGAAAGTGTTGAAAGAGAAGCTGTGGTGAGGTGGATCAGGAAAAGCATGGTAACAAAAGAAACAGGAGAACATGCCCAGAGGAAATCATAAACTGTCAGTGCGAAACCAACAAAAAGATTAACTTGTCCTTTGTAAAAGCAAAATCAATGACATATTGTAAAGACTGCAGACAGCAACAAGAGTAAAACTGTGGCAATGATACCAACACCAGCAGGGAAGGGTAAAGGTACACACCCCTTCAAACTGACACTACTAAAACATGGGCCTGGTTCAGTTGCAAAGATTTCTGGCCTGATAAAAACTGATATCCTCATTTAAGGATGCAAGTTAGCTAAGCATCCCCCTAAGTTCTGACTTCCATTACAGTACAGGGAACATAGGGCAGGCCACTGATGACCCAGCAATGTTGGATAGCTTACTTTCCTGTGAGAAAAAGCAAATGCAATTACACTTGTCTTAAACTAATTCATTAATTCAGCTTCATAAAAGAGTACCAATAAGATTAAGAAGGAAATAGCATTGATTGCATAGCATTAGACATTGTAACATACTTAACAAATGGCGAGAAACATTTCTCAAGCCAGTTATCTTGACAGAACAAAGTTCCAGATGATCTTAAAGGAAGTTGGATGGCTCTCACTCAAAAGCAGGAAATGAATCAGGTCTTAAAAAGGATAATAGCTGTCCAAAGTTTCAGCAAACACATCAGTAATTGCAGTGTTCACTTTTTGTCTCAAAATATAAAATTCCTATCCTTTGCCTACAGATCCATTCTGTAAGTGAATAATCAGAGTAATGGCCAAATGTCTTGGACACTTGTGTGAGGGAATGATCATCGTTGTCAATGGGTCCCAAAATTGTGGTGAATTGAATTTGGTAGAGGGGCGGGATGTTTGGTATATTGGTTCCTTTTTACAGATCACGGGGCTCCTCTACCACGCACAGTGAGAGCGCGACTTGAAATATTTACAGATG
Organism: Menidia menidia; assembly: GCA_907169785.1. Lineage (NCBI taxonomy): Eukaryota > Metazoa > Chordata > Actinopteri > Atheriniformes > Atherinopsidae > Menidia > Menidia menidia. The sequence continues at coordinate 21,464,901 of CAJRST010033334.1, forward strand.
TCACACTAATTTTCAGTTTGAGTGAGACTCTACTATGAGTCCGTTCTCTTTTGTTAATAACTTCTTCAGACAGAAGCACACCAAAAAGCTTTAGGCTATTAAATACAGTTCCAATTTCTGGACAGCTTTGAAGAGATTCTGGTCCATCATTCAGGAGTGGGACGCATTCCCTGATCAACTAATGGACATGGGGAGCTGCTGACCTCGTCTGGGGCTACTCTGAAGACCTCCTCCACCCCATCGACATTCCCTCTGAAGAGGAAAGAGACTGAGGACCTGGGAGTGGTTTCTCCTATAACTGGGACTGAGGTTGAAAAGCTCCTTGGTGGCAGGGCCCCGGGGTGGATGAGATCTGTCCAGATCTTTTTAAGGCTCTAGGTGCTGTGGGGCTGTCTTGTTTAACATGCCTCTGTAGCATTGCAAGAACATCGAGGGCTGGACTGGCAAACTGGAGTGGTGGTCCCCATCTTTAAGAAGGATTGAAGGGTGTGCTCCAACTATAAGGGAATCACACTCATCAGCCTTCTTTGTAAGGTCTATGCAGGGATCATGGAAAGGAGGGTCTGTTGCATTGTTGAATCAGGTACACAGATACATAAAAAACATTAAAAGAAACAACAACAAAAATCAAAAACATCCATAAAATTGACAGAGGCGATGGCAATATCCATAGGCCTCAGGTAGAAAAGGCAGTCTGTGTTTTGAGTTGTGATTTGAAATGGGGGGGTGAGTCGATGTTTCTGAGTTGGGATGGTAATAAATTCCGGAGAGGGGGGGCAAAGCGGCTGATGCTCTGCTCCCCGTGGGACTGAGCTGAGCGGAGGGGAAACAGGGGTGTGGAGGAAGAGGATCTGAGGGAGCGGGAGGGTGTGGGAACATGCAGAAGGTCAGATGGACGTGGGGGAGCGAGGCTGTGGATAGACTTGAATGTTAGCAGGAGAATTTTTAATTTAAGATATCCACTTGAGTGGACATCTGGAAAAATCTTTGAACAAACGCATTTTTGCCAAAAAATTCATTTCCACCCTTTTGTATGGCTAAAAAAACAACAACTATGCAGCTTTTCTTTTTGTAAATTAAGCTAATTTACATTTTTGTCTTTTTAGCTCACTAAGGCTAACGATTTAATAAGGCTAACAATTTTTATACATCAGAGTCATTAACTTTACTTCTGATGTGTTCCAATGGTGGTCATTTTTCCTTACCATAAATTCTATTTTCACATTTACATTCCATTTTTTGTGGAATTTCCCTCTGGATGGTTTCAGAGGGTCAGCTTATCCATACAAGTAAATCAATATCCCCACTATCTTCTTTTCATCCTCAAATAAAAGCAGACATGTGTTACAATAAAAGCCCTACAATCATCCATTAGTTATTAATACTGCTATAAGGATATCTTCCCTCACCAACTTTTCTATCATAAAGAACTGCTAATTGCTTTTGATGATCCACTTAGCCGCGTTTTAGGAGCCTGCAAAGAAGATTCCAGTGGTGCCATCAGCACTTGTGCTGATGCAATATATCTATTGCTTTATAAATTATGCTTTTATATAAATGGCTCTGCACTATGTCTTATACATTGTGAGAATTAGTTGAGACCTCAGACAGGTTTCAATACTAATAAATATAAAATCTACCTTTTAAACTTTCTGTAGATCATGAATTGTGAAACCTTACAAGATGAAATTATATAAAAAAACAGTTAAGCATTCACAAAAACTTTAATTATTAGCACCAGACTGTACTTTAAAGACGGCTCACTGTTTAATCCTTCGTTCTTTTGGATTGTGTTTTTTAATGTCAAATAAACAGTTGAATAGATTGAACTTCTTACAAAGAAACAAGCAACCCTGTCTTATAATACTATAAGCACTTCACTGAAATGAACTGTTATTGTAACAGATAAGCTATGCTATTGTCTTAACAACACAGAGATTGACATCTAATGCACAATATAGTTTCTTCCTTTCCTGAAATCGCTATCTACATAATGGAGTGAAATTATGCCCACTCCATTATTGGAAGATAGTAAATCGACAGTGAATGGAATACCAGCTCAGTGTAATTCAGCTCAGTCAGCAAGTAGTGTTGGTGTGTGTGAGGTAGCAATAGAGAAAGGGAGGGAGTGTAAATCTGGGATGTAAAGACAAGAGAGCAGTGGCCCAGGCTGAGCCGTAAATCTCAGAAAATATGTTTAAGCCTACAAAATATGGTTAAAGAATGGAAAACCTTTTCAACCCACAATCCCAGTGAGTAACCATCAGTTTCCCCTCAAACCTGTTTGGTGGTGTTAGTCCAATATCTATGTATAGGTATCAGAATACAGATTGCCACCTGAAATATGTCAGGCTGATGTGAAGGCAAAGTTTTAAGAGGCTTACAACATTTAGCAGAATGACTACATTTGACTTGAAGGCATGTTAAGTGCTACTTGTTTGAAACATGTTTGTCCGGGATTTGATAAGCGTTGCCACAAGGGATGAAAAAAGACGGCACACAGCTTTCACTGAATGTAGAATCAATTTCTATTGATTACCTTACATATGACCTGCCATTATCACTAGAACAACTACTTTAAACTGAAAACAACCATGACAAGCATGAATGCAAAAACAAAACAAACAGAAAATAGAAAATATCTGCCAATTCTTGCGATATTTTAAATATGTCACAATTTCTGACATACTGTGATTAAAAAGTCAACTAAACATCTTGTTTGAAATTTCTGGACGCTTTACCTAATCATTTCTTTTTTAATGGTATATAATTTGAACCTCTGCAGGCTCATAACAGGTATGATGTATATAATTTGAGCTCCATTAACAATAATGTCTGGTTAAGTTTATCATCACTGCACACAGTCCATACTGTTTTCTCTGGAGAAATATTACTTTATCATCTAGAGTTAGCATTGTGGGATGCCTTGACAAATAGTAGCGATATAGCTAGAAACATTGTAGATATAGCAACTGTTAGGTGGTAAACGTGGTTTACTCAGAAATATTAAATCTAAATCAGTTCAAATATTGAATTTGATCTGTAAATACTGTATATCACCAGCGATTAAAAGCAAGTGGTGAAAGATACAACAAATTTAAATCTATTTTTAATCTAATTTAATCATGAAATGTCATTATGATACCAAAAGGTTAAATTAATAAATACCAAATTAATGTATTGCCAGCTCATTAAAAGTACCTCATAAATTAGCTGTTAAAGATATCTACCAACAAGATCATATTATCTACGAAGAGCAATGTGGCAATCCTAAATAATTCAGACTGGGAGGGCCCATGTCTATCATTCAAATCTTTTCAAGAAATCCTACCATGTGTTGACTAACAGCAGCTCTATGACCAAATTAGTTCAGTAATTCTTCTTAGCAATTAGCAATTCTTTCTCAAACTCTGATTGAGAAGAATTCCTCTCTGCCTGACAATAAGCAGTGGCCTCTGCTCCTTCAGATTGTGAGGTGTGTGCCATCTGCTTCAGTTAAACTTTGTTTCCCCCTCATTTTGAACATACTGCTCTCTTCAATAGATTTCGAGGCATTCTGACTACACGAACGACACTTGTTGTCTCAGAGACCATCCAGAATCACGAAGAGCCTTAATTAAGACTGAGCTTTTTAAAAAAATAGAAATAGTATATTTGATAAGGCATGGGCAACCATAACAATTATATTCTACCATTAAAATACCCGTTGTGTACTGGTTCATATATTTTTGGATTTAGTATAGTAGTTTGGTCAGTGCCAGTGCTGTTCATTTAGAGTATCTGTGGGTAATTGTCTGGCGTTTACCTTTGTATTTGCTCTTGTGAAGTTTACATGCTATGGTTGGCATCAATCATGATTACATTACTTAACATATAGGTTGGAAATAATGTCCTGACCTGTCAAACAAGTCATTAAAAAGAAACAAATCTGGTCAGGTTTCCAGCATATTACCTAAAACTTATGGAAGTTCAAACTGACAAATCTGATGCCTAAACGGCCAAATAGGATATCTAACAAATTAATACAGTTTCCGTCAATTTTCCACTCCAGGGAGGAAAACGTTTGAGCTCCAATTAGTTTTGAAATTCCACTCTTGCATCTGACTGTGACTTGAGTATTATCATTTAATTCATCATCAGAACACCTGGCTACAACAGCCACTCCGACCAATGGAGTAATCAAATGGATCAGATGAGAGTAATAAGATTAATATTAACACAAGAGGGAAAATATTAGACAGCAAAATCATTCCTCTGATTTTCTATAAGTAGTAGATAGAAAACAGATAACGTAATAACAGGGAAACATCTTCATTGAAACAATGTTACTCATTTGTGAATATCGAAAATTCAAACCAGTCTTTCAGTCATATCCACTGCATTTACTTCAGCTTCAGCTCCATGTCTCTGCATGATCAAGGACAAGCATAACACTGAGCACACTGTCATGGGTGATAAGTTAATTAAACGCCTGATATTAATTCCCGTAACATTTTAATTTTCAGCAGTATAATAAGAGCCACAGGCAGAATTTTGACAATATATTATGGCCATGATTTGAGGTGTGAACACTAATGTCTTTGAGCCCTCGGGAGAGTGCTCAATATGTGCAGACATACTGCACAGATTCCTGCTCATTACATCTATGACCAGTGGCAAGGCAGAACCATGTGAAAGCAGAAGGATGCACGTAGCTAACGGCAGCTCCAGTAATGAATATGGATTATATAAAGAGGGGGGCTGATCTAAATCTATCATCCCTGTAGCTCACAGATGACAGCATCAGACATATCAATATCAGCGCGCCTGTGTAAAGGCAACAGCTTCACAGGGACGGGCGGGGAACAGACATCAGCTATCTTTTGGAACTATTTTCAGGTCAGAGATGTGCCACACATTACAGTTTACAGTTCAAACATTTTTCTTTGGTATGCATAGTGTTGTACTCACTCCTTATCCCCATTCCAAATAAATTTATAAGGGCAGTTGTTCGTAACAGAGAGGAAAGGAAAGAGTATTCATTAATCATCACATGCATGTTAGGCTGCATCCCAAAAAAGATCACTTAAATGAAAGAGTCAAAGATGCCTTAACATGGGCAAGGGGGGGGGGTTCAGTACATCAGTGAACTGTTCAGCTGCAATCTGTAATCAATTCAGAGTATTTAAGACAACACTTAAGACAAACCATTCAAAGGACCTATGTGAGGCATCTTAATATCAATAAGTCAGTTTGAAAAGTGTGGATAATTCACAAAAACAAAAGAGGCCTGGCAGCCTCTCAGCAGTGCACCACTTGTAAGAGTTTACTGTGCCACCATCTCAGTTTTGGCAGGATATCTAGTGGATTGCTTTGGAGCATGAAAAGAGAACAAGGATCTGCTGCTATGCCAGTGCAGATGGAACAAAAGCTGTC
>CAJRST010033334.1:21518846-21535252 GCA_907169785.1 Menidia menidia
ACTATACTATACTATACTATACTATACTATACTATACTATACTATACAAGTAGTTTGGAGCTGGTTGGGTCTAAGTGCACATCTAGAACTTAGATGTCCTTCTCAGTGAGTTATTTTTTGGCAAAGGGAAATATTTGTGTTGTTTTTACATACATTGAATGCGTCTTAAAGCGTTGGTATTTGCTGTGCGCTGTGCGTAAACATGACAGAGTGTGACTTGAGGACAGAGGGCCAGTCATTGTGACTAAAGCAAACTTGGGAAGAGCACAACATTTTAATTTTAGCTGCTATTTGAAAAGATCCAAAGAAGATTATGACAAAAAAAGGCAGAGAATCAGCTTGATATGAACTTTTGTGGTTGAAGAAAGAGAATTCTTATAGAGGCCATCATTTTTAAAGAAAATCAGGGTCCAAGTGAAAGATTACACAGTTGTCACCAACTTCTCATCAGCAAACCTATTATTGACAAGCATGTTGATAGAATTCCACCATATCTTTGTTTTGATTTGTAGATAACAGAGAATCATCTGATATTCACAAAAGTGAGGTTTAATCCATCTTTTCAGGAAATTTTCTTTATTTTCTTTTGATATTTTAATCCCTTAATTAGTGCCACACTTTAAGAAAATCGCAAATTTGTGTTAGGAGGCAACTTTCCCGATGTGATTAGCACAGATAACAGAAGAACCACATATGCTATTCGACCTCTATTTGGTTTCTCCGCTTCTTTAGGTTTTGTCCAGAAATAGCAAATATGGGCCAAGGTTTTCTGTGTAGCTGTTATTTTCATCCTCTTGATACACTCTCTTTTGTTCTGATGGAAAAACTGGAAAAGACAGACTATAAGCAACAATGAAATCTTAGACAGTAGTCACAGATGGAAGATTTCAAACCAAAAACCAACTAGTCAATTGTTATGTAATCCCGCCTGCAGAAACAACTTTGCAGATTCTTGTTTTTAAAATGCAGCCACTTATGCATTCATATTTATCACGCAAGTGCTGAGTAAACAATAATACAGGCTTTGTACCCAGGCCAAGCTGTCAGCCCGCCCCCGGTCTGGTTTTGTAAGGCTTTATATGTGTGTTCTGATAGATGAGGGGAGCTGTGGAAATGTGTGCAGTTTAATCCAGGCAGTACGCGCCGGCTAACAAAGGTCTCTTGTCTTTACTCAAAAGGCAGGATCTAGTTTGGTTGGAAATGAGTGTGTGTGTGTGTCAGACAGAGAGAGAGAGAGCCAGTGTAAATGCAACCCACTCGTGTGAGGGTACAAAGGAGGGGTTGTCAAAGGAAAAGGAATCTGGAAAACTGTTAGAAAATGATTGAAATGAAATAAGCGGGATTCGTTTAATGCAAAATACAAGAGGAAAATCTTGGTTGTTGTTTAGATGGCAGCTAAGGCCACTCCAGAGATGCTGATTCAGTGAGAGGAGAAGGTCTGCTGCAGTTTAGCACACAATGACTTAAAGAGAGCTAAGTGAGGAAGTAGAACGAACAAAGAAGAAGTAGTGAATAGTTACCATGACTGTGGGTTAGGAACGTCCAGGCTGCCTCTGCCTGAAAAAAAGAGAGGGATCACACAAGGTTCCTCATATAGACTCATCTCATGTAGATAGGAGTAAAATGAGACAAGGATGGCCAAATGCATGTCATGTAATACTTTAAATCCTACTTTAGAGTATTGTTACTCAAGGGGCAACTTTGAAAAAGCTCAGTCTTTTCCACTTTGACTGTTCTGCATTCATTTCGGATTCTACAGTTTTTTTCTTAATGTAAAACTGGTAGAATCTAAAATAATGTGAATCTAGAACAGCTTTGGTCTCTTATTTGGGTCCCAGATCAAGAGGTAGCTGTCAACATGCATATCCCGCTTCACAGAAACTGAAATTTAAATTAGATCAGCATTGATTTAATTACTTATTTAATTACTCATTATCATAGGTACGTTGTTAGTGGAGATCAAGTAGTCAACAGCCAGAGAACTAAAAGATCTGTGTAGTAAAAATGTCACTGTGTCTCCATGGATTATCTTGGTATCTGTTTTCTAGGAAACAATCTGACATTTTTCAAAATGATTTTATTAAAGCTGTGCTACTATATTTGAAAGGACAGATACTGTTGTTCAATTTTTTTAGATTGTGCTAAGTCTTTGGTGTCTGTGAGAATGTTTAAGTCACATTTAAAGTCATGGTGGATGCAGTAGAACCCTCTCTTTTAAGGTTTGAGGAAAAAGGCTGCATGGTTCTCCTCTTTTTTCTTGCGTCTTCTCGTGAATACCCATTCCAACAAGCCGAATCACTGACATTTGAGTTCGAGGTGTTGTTATATCTGGATAAATACAGCTACGGCTAGTTTCCCCTTAGTTACATAAAATGAAAAAACTGTCATGCATTGGGCAATATCTAAATTAAACTTAACCGAATTAAAACGTCAGTTTTTCTCTTTATTTTGAATTTAAAGTGACAGTGACAATATTATAACTGACAGAAAAAATACATTTTTTTATGTCTGTTGTGGATTCCCAGTTTCCTGTTGGCAAAATCTAGAATCAAGCCAAAAGTCTTACTTTTTGTAAATTCAATTTTAGTCTAGTCATTATAGGTACATATGATGCTATCAGCTCCAACCTCTGGCGATGTATTGATCAATTATGGGTTATCATTTACTTAAGTCAATGCGTGGAGATGTAATAATTGTTTTAGAGGATGTTTGACAATGTATATTTTTCTTTTATGAGTCTTTCTTATTGGCTGTATCACCTTATCTGAGATACTCTCATAGTGAAGCATTCCATTGTTACTGCCACATCATTTTGATTGCCTTTTTTATCAACTTTTGTTATCTACTTGTGGTAGATAGTATACAGTCTTTTAGTTTTATCTTTGTTGCTCTCTAATTAGACGGTGCTATTGTATAAATTCAGAAAAGTCAGAGCTGGGGTGCAGTCAGCTTCAGAGATGTATTTTGCTGAGAGGAAGCCCTGGAGCTGGAATCTTCAAGTAGTGTTTTCCACGCAAAATTCATCTGTGATGCTTCGCTTGTCCAAAGCCATAAACCACAGACAAAATGAGTTATAGCATAAACTGAGGACATAAAATGAGCCACTTTTTTGTCTGCGACACATAATTATAACGTGAAATCTGTGTGGGCTTGGTGAGAGAAGTTGAGGAGATGTTAGGAAAAATAGGAATTCGATAGTACTAGTTAGTTAAAGTGCAATTGTGGTATCAAGTTATGGAAATGCTATTCTACCATTTCAAAATTATGCAAAACTACGAAGCATGAGACGACAGTATTTGAAAAGGAAACAGCCAAATAGAGAAAATAATGTAGAAAACATGATAGAAATACTAAGTACCATAAGTCACAGTGATAGGTCAGGGCCGGCTACTGCCTACTAGTCATTCATTTTGGGTTTTTATAGGCCTATTTTATAATGCAGAGATCTAATCTAGATTGTCAGATTTGTATCTTAAATAGTCATATTTCCATTTCTCCATTCATCTACTCTAAATGAAACCTCCTTTCCTCTCCTTTTATCCAGGTTTTCCCGCTCTGATGAACTGTCCCGTCACAGGCGCTCCCATTCAGGAGTAAAGCCCTACCAATGTCCCGTGTGTGAGAAGAAGTTTGCCCGGAGCGACCACCTCTCCAAACACATCAAAGTCCACCGTTTTCCACGCAGCAGCCGGACGGTTCACTCAGCAAACTGACACGTGGTTACTGGAATTACTGGGATCACTGGGATCACTGGGATCAATCCAGATATGAGGACATGGGTGTGTGCATACTTTTTGGTGCCAACAAATCCATTTGAGTATCTTGAGGAAAAGCCCACCTTTGTGCTATTGCTTTCTGTGACTTTTCTAATTTATTGTAAACCAACACAATTACCTTCATAATCAGTTGATGGGGTTATTATTGCTGTAGGGCTTTGATATCCTGTAATCCTCATGTTTTTCATTTCTTTATCCCTTGCCTCGGCAGAAGATAAAACAAACTGATTTTCATTCAGTCTGGATTATGTGATGCCTTAGATTTTAGCCTTGCGTCTCCATACTGTTTGAAAAACCACTGCCTTTTATCTTCCTAAAAGCGGCCAGTGTCTTGGACATTCCACAATTTTTAGGAAGATCAACTAACATTAGTATGGATTCCCTTGAAATGACTAGTGCAGTGGCATTCCTGCTTGAATCCATAAAGGTTTCTTTCTAAACCTTTCTTTGCTGCCTTTTGCTACACTTGTCATTTACCTTTCTCTATAACACCAGGAGAAAACTAGTACATAGTCACAAAAATGAAAGACTTCCTCTCAGAAAAGCTACCATCTCCTCACGTGTCATTGTAAAGTAGTTAAAACATGAAGCTGAGAATGACACAGCAACATTAATGAAAAACTAAGCGCACAGTGATTCTTAAATCAGCTTTCTAGTGTTAACTTTTTATATAATTGTTTTTACTATCATTTCAAAGCTAAATTAGGGATTTTTAGGTCCTCCTGAGCACGGTCGTCAAACAGTGGAACTGGACAATCAGGGAATGAAGATGAGATGTGAATACAGAGCTCAAATTTATTAGTTACTCTGAGAATTTGGCTGTTTTCTGGAAGTCATTGACAAATAAACACAGTCAATGTGAATATACCTTTTCAGTGTATAAGATTAAACTGCAAAATCACGATTCCATCCAGGAGTTCACAGTAAAACTGAGTAGAAAGATGCAGTAACTCTGGTGTCTTTTTTAATATCTGAAAGGAAGCTTATTGTTTCAGACTTTAAACATCCCTTAGCTAACTGTGTGTATCTACTTGATACTTTTCTGTTTGTATACATTTTAAAGTGTTACTGTAAAATACATCTTTGTTGGACAGCAAAATTAAGTCTGAACTCATGCATTTTGATGAGTTATGTGACTATATCTATAGACATGAATGATTCAATCTGCTATCGTTATTTGAACTGTTGTTTTACTAATTACTTGACAGAAATCTGCCTCAAAACTGCCTTATTTGCTCGTGGGAAACACCCCAATGGCTTTCAACCTCAGCTGCCGGGGGTCAGGCTACATACACACTATGGTGCTGTAGTATCAGTAGGATGAGTTCCTAAGAAATGTAATAATCGCTCTCAAACATTAGCTGCCTCACTGTGAATATACAGGGGGGGACTATGCTGTTATGGATGTGCATATTTTATTGTATGTAAAACAATATAGAAATGAGTGTACACAACACTGTACATCATTCCTTTCATTCAATTTTTGAATTTGAAATGCTTGTGGTAGCAAGTTTTTTGCATCCTATGAATGTATGTAAATATGCAGAAGTGTAGAGGGCTGCATCCAAGAAACATGCAGAGATGCAATTATCTCTCAAGAATGGTAGCGACGATCTCATGTGTAAGCCTATGTGTACATAACTGACCATTTCAGTACATACGGAAATCTATTTTTTCTTTGTTCTATCTAAATAAAAAAGAAAATGAAACCCTGGTTTGTTGCTTTCATACAATTGTATGAAGTTTTGTTTTGGTTTTCAGTTATTTATTGCCTTATTTTCTCAGCAGCCTCTGTTAGGATTGTGTTTTCCTTGGTAATGGGAATAGTTTTCCTATTCTTTTGAAAAGCAAACAACTCTTTTACATCTGTTCTTAGTGTGATTAAAGTATAGAAGGTGCAGGAGGAAGAGGCAGAATAAGACACACAGGCAGATTTATCAAAAACACATCCGAACAGCAAACAAAACACTTAAACAGCCACCCAACTCAACTAAAGGCCTGCTACAAATACTATGCAGTCCTAAGAACCTGCTGCAAATACCAAACACTTCAACAGACATAAAGAATATCACAAAGAAAAGGCCACACAGGGCAAACTCACCTAAGATGGCCGCCTGGTTTCAGAAGGGTTCACGTAGGCCTTTCCCTCAACTAAATACACTTCCACTTCCTCAATTTCTTCCTTGTCCTTCTCGGTCTATCCTAAATGTCTCCCCTACTGCACCCCCAACTACAATTGTTTCACCCAATCCAAATCCACAGACTCAACATTTCTGCATCATCTGACTTGTTATCCACTATTTTCCTCTCAATCTGTCCACTTCTAGCCAACACCCTCAAAAATGACACAGCAGACATTGCAATAAATCCTCTAGAGCCTTCTTCTGCTGGAAAAATCCAAACTTTCCATCCTGTCTGCACCGTTTCATCCCTTTACTCTTCATACTTCAGCTTTCCTTTCATAAACTTCTTCCAAGGAACAGTTAGAGATATGAAATAGTCTCTCATTCTAATTGTACTAGCTCAGGCCATAGTTTTGTGGAGGCTATTTTCTGAGGAACAACAAGCTTTTCTCCTAAATCTACCGGCATTTACCAAACCAAATAGTCTTTTTAACTATTTCCTCTGTTTGAACAAACTGAATTGTCATTTACTTCGGCTTTGCTTATTTTTCCAATACATGTAGCAAAACTTCTTAAAACTTGGTCATCTTGCCATGTATGGTATGAATGTATGTATGCAAGTGCCTTGAGACCAAACTAACCTTACAGGCTGACAAAAGTATGCCTTAGAGTTTGTCATGAGGGTGGATCTTGGAGGAGGACTCAGTCGCGGAGATGCAGAATTAAGGGTTTTATTTAAACAAAAAAACACACTCTAAAGCAGTGGATGGTTGACAAAGTTCGAAACAAGGCTGTGAAAAAACTATGGACAAAGTAACAAAGCAAGATTAACATGGTTGTGGAAAAACATGGCTATGACAAAAAACGTGGCTATGGCAAAGTACAAACAAGATTAACATGGCTGTGGCAAAAACAAAGGCTATGGCAATAAAGTAAACTAGGCTATGGCATGGCTGTGACAAAAATCAAACCTGACTTGGCGAGGGGAAATGAAAGCAGAAAGACAAAAACGCACTGGCACAGGACATGGGAAACGAGGAACTATTTTTCACATGAGGGAGGGGAACCCCAGGTGAACACAATAGGTAATCAAGACATGACGAGACACCAGACATTCCCCCAGACCTGACAGAGTTGCAAACACAACGAACCTTGTGGGTATTCATTTACCCAGAGTTTTAGGTTCCGGGGAGCTGGCTATACATCATATTTTACCCCAATCCAAAATTTATTCTATCAGACAAAGCAGAGATATCGTCGGATCCAACATGTTGAACAGAAGATAAGCCCATATTTCTATACTACTCATCTCTCACAAACACAATCCCACAGATAAATAAGTTCTGAGCACTTTCTGATTTCAGAGTTTTCAAAGTCTACACTTCATTGCAATCCCCAATTTATACCACCTAAAAGCAACAGTCCGGAAACATAAGATATGTGGGAATAAACATCTTGCTCAGCCTTTGTAAGCTAACAAAGCTAAATTAAATTAAGCTTTTAGGCTCAATAGAAGAGGATTTGAGACACTTATGAAATAATATAATAAATCACAACAAATTCGTAAAATATCAATAACTTAAGGCTGTATTAAATAAGAAATATATTTTCAGTCAACTAGATTTACAACTCCCTTGCAAGGTAGCAAAATCCAGGAGTCAGGAAGCAAGAGAGAAAACCACTGCTGTGCTGGAAAGGCTTCCCCAAAAATTGGCACAAAAAGCATGTGAAAGAGACCAAACTGGGATAAGTCCCTGCTGCCATTATTGTTCACAAGTAAAAGAATACTTCAAAATGAACACAACTAAAGACTAAAATAAACTAGCCTCAGTAGCATACATCTCACACCCTGCTACTGCATGTCGCCATCCCCAGTGCCACATCCTGGATTAGGAAAAACTAGATTCTGGCTATAAACCTGGATCGAAAGGTTGGTGGAGACCAGTCAGTGATATGTACAGATCTAGGATTACCAAATATGGGAGGACAAGTTAATATCTTGAGGCCCATAGCAAAGACTGTAAAGACAGGGTAGTGGGATGCACATGTTAAGACATATTCTAAGACTGAAAATAGCAAGATGTGAAGATAAAAGACAGAGATTTCTCTGACATTCGACTTTGAGACCTCTCCAGATTTGATGCATTAGCTTGTACTCCTGTCACTGACATGGCTGAAAATCGAATTCTGTGTAAGCTGAGTTTTCATGGAGCATCTTCACATGAGTTATTGGAAGGCGACTATCTGACAATACGTCCCATTCTCACTCGATCTCTAAGGGAGAGCCCAGCCGACTCAACTCTTGATTTGTTTTGTCACTATCCACAGCTTGTGACTATAGGTGAGGGTAGGTGGATTAACCAGTAAATTGAGAACTTCACCTTTTGGCATATCTCCTTTCATAAATCACCATAACCGCAGACTGCCTGTTGATCTTCTTCTCCATTGTTCTCTGACTCGTGAACAAAACCCCAGGAATCTTGAACTCCTCCACCTGTGCCTAATTTCCATTCCAATTTTCCCATTGTTCCAGATACACAACACACAGTATTAAACTTTTAATGGGGCTTCAGGTCAATGTCAACATATTACAGGCAAATTACTTTCTTGTTCTGGCCCAGAAACGTCTTGTTTTCCATCCGTACTAACTGCATACTGCAGAACTTGTAGATGTCTGATTTTATTAGATGTTCCACTAAGCTATTCCACAGCCACTGTAGGCCTTGCTGCTCACCCTCTGCTGTCCAACACACACATATACCCAAAAGACACATAATCACAATACTTATTAATGGAGCAGTACTCTGAGTTCTACCTGAAAAACAAGAAGGAGCTAAAACATCACCCTGCTTGAAACTGATCTTCCTTAATGGACAATATTTGGACTTGTTTTAATTGAAATACAGTAGATGGTTTAAACTTCTGTCCAGCTTTATGGCAGGCCCAGCTAGCAACATTTTAGTCAGTTGCTGAACTAACTGTGGGTGCTGGTAGTTCCAAAGCAGACTGAGGTTAGTCATGTAAACATCACAAGGAGAGGAGCTCTGGTCAGGCAGACGTTCTCAGCTCTTTCTGCTATTTTTGCAGGCCACTTTTCACTTTAAAATATATATTTTTTAGCATTCTAACATTTATTAGCAGCAGCTGCTATGGCTTGGTAAAATGACTAGATTCAATTCATTGTGTTTAGCAATACCAGTGCAATACATACAAGTCTCATTTAAGTTAAATATGTCCTGCATGCTCTAGATCCTAAGAAAGCAAATGTTTAAATGAATATATTGTTAAAACTGCCTGAACAACATCGCTGATCCATCACATTAGTTGCTATATAAAACAATAGCTTCTGGTACACTTGTTGATCATTTCTTCATGCATGTATGACTCTCAGTTAGTCTGAAGGTACTGTGTAAACATGTTATATAACATTTTATGAGCATAGCCTAATTTTAGCAACAGTGACAAACACTCGCTCCTCTTACTTGCTGAACAAGCTGTTATCTATCACAGTCTTTAACAACTATTTTGAGCAATGCCGAAACATTATTCCTTTGATCTAAAACATTTCTATTAACTAATCTTTGTTCATGAGAGCAAACAGGTTTATTGATGAGAGACTGATGAGTCTACAAGTTCACACTTGTTAGTATCAGCAATGATGGAAATCTCATATCTGTTTTACTGTCTTATTTGCCTTGTCATTACTAATAGATGTATTGCATAGGGACAGATCAACCAGAAAAATGCTGACTGAATACTTTGTAACTATGACTCAGGTCCAAAACTAGTGATTAATATCTTTCTGACACATTTAACAGTACTGAGCAAAAACTGACTGTCATTGTCATTTTTGGGGTTTCTGTTTTTGCAAGTTGTGTTGTTTTCCGTGTTTAGTTTCCTGTTTTATTTAGATTTCTGTCTTCTAGTTTCCCTGTGTTTCCACCACCTTTATTCATGTCCCTGTGCTCCCTTATATTCTGTCCAGGAACTCATGGACCTGTGTTCCCTGTGACACCGGCTTTTATTCCACAATCGCCCCTCTATTTAAATTTTGTCAATTCATTCCAGTCATTTCCAGAACCTCGTCATACTCTTCATACTTTCTACCTCTAGTTTAATTTAGCCTGTCTTCCTCCCACTGAGTCTTTTTTGTGTTTTCAGATGCGTTCTTTGTTTTGTTATTTCTAGGATCTTGGTTTTTCCAAAGTTTAGTTTTAGTTCTGGCTTTGGCTGCATCTTTTGTTATCCCTTGTAAAAGAATTAGAGTTTTTCTAAGTTCCTGGTCCCCCTGTGTGCTCCTTCCCCTGCCCGTACTTTTGGATTCTCTTACCACACCATTCGCAGTATTTGTGACGCTTATAGTGTCACAAATACCATTTCTTTTCATTCATTCTTGTTGAATTGGGTTGATGGTGATATTATGTTTTTGGTTTAACGGCAAAATAAACACAATAATGTTTTACCGTATCTGTTTTTAAAAAAACTAAAAAAAACTAACAAAAACAACACAATTATCACTTTGTTTGTTTTTGTTTAAAGACACTTTCTAAAAAACTATAGATCCCTATATAGTTGTGAAATGACTTTTCCCACACAAAAAGCTGCCAGACACGGTAAACTTTCAGATGTGTGTGGGTTTATGTGTTTGCTTTGCAGATTTTATCACTTGGAGCTCATTTGGTCCCTCAGGGATATTCCTAGAAGTAGAATATTTTTGAGCACACGCTGCTCGGAATCCAATTCCTGCCTTTCTTGTTCTGTTATGATTTCTCTTTCACTGGACAGACAAATACACATAGTAATACACCTACAGACAACTTTATTATATATGCTTTGCCTTTAGAAATACTGCTACTACATAACTAGAATCAGTTGTAGTCAGTTAATTCTGAGCCACTTTTGATAAGAAGCACAAGAACGATTTCAAAAGACTAATTGTGTTGTCCTGTGCGTTTAGAAAAAACACTCTGTAGCTCTGAACGCACTCAACTTTAACCTAATCTGATCAGAGATGTGAGGTGCCAGTGGTTATAAGAAAATTCCGATTTGAGCAGTGTTTTAGGACTTGCTGTTGTTCAAGATATTAATTTCCACTACAGAGGAAATTCATTGTGTTTGCATGGGAAAAGGCATAGAGACTAAGAGTAGGTTCTTAATAGTCACTTTTTCTTGGACAAATAATGTATCTTTTTGGAAGGAATTGCTCGAAAAGCAGCACTTGGAGTCACACTTTGTGTTAACCCAAACAGATGTCTACTATCCCATTTCACGTGTTGCCAACAAGAAACATGAAGAGCTCAAATGGACTGTAAATGAATGTAGATGACATCATCCTGATGCTAAGACACAAATCTATTTCAATGTTAATCTCACCATGTGATTTGCAGACACCTGGATCAAATGAAATGTAACTGAATCAACCTTTTTCCATTTTAAAGCATGCTAACTGTTTGTTGCAGATCCTGTAGTTATGACACCATCCAAGACTTCCTAATCAAGTGAGAGTACAGGCCACACTTCCAATACAGTTGCAATATGCTGTAAATGTCATTAAAACAGATAAAATTATTTGCAAATACTTTTGAACCTATAATCAATTTTAGTCCGCAAAAAAGACTTTATGCAACAAAACATAAAGAAAGCACCTGCTTGGAAAATTCTACTGTGTGAAGGTTTTTAGGAACCTTACTCGTTAACTACTTAAATTAACTATGAACTGTGTAAATTATCTCGCTTGTTTCCTTTCAATTGCTTTTTGAGTGTTGTTGAAAGAAAAGTTGTATAGCTCACCAAAAACATGCTCCTGCTCCAGCTTTTTTATTTGTTTTTTATGTTAAGTGGATGAATATTAACCAAAATCTAGAAAGTTTGTAGCTTTGAAATTCATTTATCATGTCTCTTTAGTGAATTCAATTGAAAATAGGTTGATAATAAATAATTGTATTATATATTTATTTCCATTTTAAACAATATCCCAACTTGAAATCTGTAAAAGCCAGCACCATTTACCACCCAGAGGTTTCTGTGAGTATGATGTGCTCAGCACCAGTACCATGAACTCTGGTTCGTTCTCTTAAGAAAGGTTTGGAAAAAAATGTTTTCACACAGGGCTTTAACTGTCTTTGAAAGGTTCTTTATAGTTGTTCAGGACCAAGACTTACAAGTGAAAATAAGCTTAGATCTGTTCATCCATCAGAGTTTGACTCAGAACCGTGATTCAGGACATGCAGAAAGTTTCAATTAAAGCCAATTTTGATAATGGGTTTTTATTCTTGGTGCAGTTCTTGTTGTCTCGCTTGCCAAAGGTGGTGTCTCTGTCCCGTGGATAAAGTGAGAGCTCCATTCCTCTCTACCAGCACATGGGGCCTTAATGAGATCTCCTGGGAGGTGTAGTAAATCTGTCAATGTGAGGGCCGTCAGGCTCCAGAGATCTGCGGGGTCAGCCGCGGTCAGTTCCTGTGTGCCCTGAACAGAGGTGAGCTCGATCTGCACTTCAGATGAAACTGGTGACAAACACAAACACAAAGGTTTTTTTTTAGGGATGATCCAGAGTTTCAGAATCTCGCATGTGTTCGTAATCAGGGACACGCTCAGACATCTGCTAACACTCGGCCACGCATTCTTGCTGTCTGAGGTCAATTCAGGGATAAAATAGTTTGGCATTAGTTTTATTGAGCGTAATCAAGTTTTTCAATTGACAGCAGGATTTTCTGCTTTTAAGCTAACAGATTGTTGCTCTCCCTGTAAGCTCTTCTCAAACTCAAAAACTACATAACATCTGCAATTGGGGTGTCTTCTCTTTGCTCTTGTATGAGTTTGTTATAAAGTTACCTGTCTACAGAATGAGCATGTTTGATTGTTATACCTCACTACATCTCTAAAATGTCTCCCTGAAAGCCTTAAATTAACTCGCTGCTGCCTGTTTTGGCGAGAGGAGACCACATTTCTCCGGTTTTAGTCTTTGTTGGCTCCTTTTTAAACTCAGAACAACACTTAAAATCATGCTCCTCCAACATAAATGATTAAGATCAATAAAACATTTATTACTATTATTTCCAAACCAATCACTTCGCTCACAGACTGCTGGTCTGCTTGTGTTTCCTAGAGTTTCAGAAGGTAAAAAGGAGCGAGAACCTTCATTTATCAGGCCTTCTGCTTGTGAAACCAGTTGCTCTATATGCCTTCATCAACAGTAGTAGTTTCTTTTTCTCTTTTGGATAAAATTCTCTGATAGGAATGGCTAATGTGAGCCTGAATCATCCCATTGTTATGCTGCTATATTTTTAGACTGCTGAGTGACCTGCCATGATGCACCAGGCATTCTTTATTCTTGTAGTACACGCACCCTTTCACAGCAGGTGTCCCAGGCCTGCCTGGTGGTCTGGAAGCTGTCCTTCTGTCTTTCCTGTCCTCTCAGTGTCCATCTGACTTTGTCAAACGATCTCAAATCAAACAGGGCAAGCAAACACACCAATTTTTTGTCAGAGTCCAAGAGGAAAATAGCTGTACATTTCAGAACGGTTGTTCCTGTGCTACCACATGCTAACAATCCTGACTGAAACTAGATTCTTTTCTTTGTAAATATAAGTGGAGCAGAAATTATTTTTTCAAGAACTTAAAAGGTAGTTTGCACATGGGTAATGTTTAGCAAACACTCAAGAACAAGTATGATGGTGATGACATTAATGAGTAACAACTAAGAACATAGACTGCAAAAATCCCATTAAATAATCAGTGATTAGTTTTAATGGTATTATCCAACAAAAATATTTTTGTAATGTTTTTTTGTTAATTTTCCAAAGGTTGACATGCACCAAAAGATTGAAAAAAAATTCCAGTCCAATCTGAGTAAGACATTTTGGCTTTTGGATTTCCCTCTTGAAGTTTAAGTATAATAGTCTAATATTTGTAGGTTACTGTTACATAATCCAGCAGAGGGTAGGTTACACCATGTTAGAATTCCTTAAGATTTGCAGTTATTTTACATCACAGCAGGTGATGTAATGCACCAGTCAAACTTTTTGGACACGTTCACTGGCTGAAAATGTGTGGGAAAGTGTGTGAAAACTTTTAAATGTGACATAGTGAAGTGTTTCTTTCACACAATTGATAAATGATTCCAATACAGCGTTCCCTGTAAGGACAGATAAAATTATCCTGTTTGAACTGACAGGCTTGAACTTTGAGCAGATATTATTATTCTCCTTTCCACTACTTTCCAGATGGTTTCTTGGGAAAATAGTACTGGAAAACAACTGTGTCCCTTCTTCCATTGATGGGATTAAAACAGACTGTGTTTTTTTCAGTTTGGAGAGGAAGAACTAAATAAAACAGGAGAAAAAATATTTGGAAGAAGCATTTTTGGATGGCAAATCAATAGAGTATGAATTTGATATGGCTGCAACATGAATTGGTCAAATATTTTCAGATGACTTCAACTGAAACGTGAGGCATTTCTTTTAAACTGAAAGTTAAATTTGACATCTGTCATAAAAGAAGAATCCTCTTTGTGGAGCCTTTGCCTGTTGCCTGTTTGCTGTGGTAGATTTCAGCTTTTCTTGGTTTTCTACTTAGTGTTGTTTGGTTATGTCTTGTGTTACTAATATGTTTTCTGTCATTGGTGGTGTTATCCACATTCTTCAATCCCACTCTCTCTGCTTATTGGTCAGATTTGGCGATAATAAAAGAGGAATAAATAACTATGTAGCACATTTACTTTTATTCAATCAGTGGACACTTTATTCAAAAGGAACATACAACTTAGCACTAAAGTTTAGAAAAGGAGCTTTAAATAATGCTGCCAGTGGCAAAAAAAGACTGCACCCCCTTGCTCATCATCATTCTATTTTTCTATGGTGCGAGACATTATAATATTGAAAAAAAGAACAAAGAAACAAAAAACAAAAAAAGAAACACCTTAAATTACATAACATTTAAAAACTGGGATGGGCTCCAGCCCCCCTGTGACCCCACTGGGAACAAACAGTATAGAGAATGAATAGATCACTAAAAGAGTTCAAAGTGAGAGCATCACATTTATCACAATACAATTTTAGAAACCAGGAACCTCATGCGCTGAGGCAATGGTGCTAACCACCACACAACCAGTATATATTAATAATAAATAAAAAAAATCTGATTTGTGTAAACTAATTCAAAATATCAAATCTAATTTTACATTAATATGATGATATATAATATAGATTCTAGTACAAAGAAACATTTTGATGTAACACTGCATTTTTTTAAGCAATAAGCCACCTTTGTGTTACTAGGCAGGAACAATAATACAAATCACTGCGACACATTGCATGCTGTCAGCCTCTTTTGTGGCAATTTGATTTTCCTTTAAATAATAATAGATTTGAACTCAGTTGGAGTTTGTGAAGTCCCCTACAATGCTCTTAGATTTGTGAATTCTAGATTAGTTGTGTTTATTCCGTGGTTCTTAAGGAAACCTATTAACCCAGAGCTCTATGATACAAAGCAGTCAGAGGAGATGAATGATCCTGTTAATATTTATTCCTTGAATATGAAAGCGCTCAGAGAATAGACTTAAACAGACAACTAGATCACATAGAGATGGGATTGCGTAATGATAATGTATGTTTTCGGATTTTGATTAAAACTGTGCTCCTGTTGTTAAAGTGGGTTTTCTCTGGTGTTTTGGCATCCTGAACTGGTGCAAATATGGTTGAACGGAGAAAATCAGGGATGATAAATTTGTTGCAGTTTCAGTTTGCAGTAACAGCAGTCTTTTTATTATTCAGACTCATATTGGAGCAAAAAAAAACTTACTGTTCAGTCTAAATCTGTGAGAAACTAAACCCAACACAGTTATATACTGCAGAGTGGTATTGTGAATTCTGCCAACAAGTTTATGCAGTTTATGGCCTACTGATGGGATAGTTATTTATTCCCAAAACAGAGTTGCAAAGGTTCTTTCATTCCTGCTGCATTGGAAGACTCATCCATGGTCATGCATGGTTTCATCTAAACAGAGCTGCAAATAGAAACCAGAAACTGGCACACACACACAGTCATTAAAATCTGGGCCACAATAGTTGCCACATGATGAGGCAGAGAGAGGTCTTTCCCCATGAATATAAACATATAGAAATGGCTTTTTTTATGATGCAGAGGAAACAAAATCATAAACATGAACATGCACACATGCCTGTGCAGTATTATAGAACTCTGGCTTTATATGTTTTAAGTACAATAAACACAGCCAAATTAAAGTAACAATACTGACTAGAGCCGTGGACCAAATAAAATACAGAAGTAAATGTAATGGGAGATTTTTTTTTATTCCCAATTTTATTTGAAGACAGAAACAGGAACAGGAACTTCAACAGGAACTTTTTGGTCACTTGAAATATTTTGTGTCCTGTCTTTTTAATTTGAGGTGATAGTTGCTTAGTTTCAAGGCCTGGAAAGGATTAAAGGAACTTCATGTCCTGATACAAACAGTAGGTGTGAAGGTGCCAGGTCATTTATTCCTTTT
>CAJRST010033334.1:21535262-21550155 GCA_907169785.1 Menidia menidia
TTTTTTGTGCACAAATGTGTAATTTATTCAGGTCACAAGTAAAGTATGGCAGTGCTAGGCTCAGTGTGAGAGATCCTTCAGGACCTTAATCAAACAGCCCTTATTTCCACATGTAATTATCTTCTTGGTCTGCTGACACCTTGTAAAATAAGATGGATTTTGCAACTCAAGAATTTGAACCAGAAATCTTCTCGGTTTGAGGCAATGGTGTCGAACACCACACCATTATTCAGTATAACACTCTTGTAACTTATTGTCAAATTTGTGTCAAGTCCCAGTTTAATGGACCACCAACTGCATTGGCTGTCAGTTTTAAAAATAGGTTTTAAATTATTCATGACCATAGACGATGGGGCTGGTGTCCCCAAAAACTATTTGGGAAACATTTCTTACACAAAAGTGAGCCCTTAATGACACACATTACTTCCTCCATGTCAGACCTTTTGGGACTGGAAGAGAGGAAGTGACTATGTCTGTTGGAGCTCTCGAAACCATAATCATCATTGTCTGTTTCCTTTTTCATACATGGATTTTTGTCCACTAATGGAATGCTTAAACATTTGGAAGAGGAACTCTTGCAATATGTATATTCGAAATAGCGACAGCCTACTTTCGACTTATTGATTGTGTATTTGCCAGTGATAAATTCAACCACGTGGCCTGCACAGTACCCTAGATGGTTAGCAAATATGGTAAAGTAAGTCACTCTGGCAGCTAACACTCATGCTATCCACTTATAAAGGACCTGATCATTGAGTAGACCCAGTATACCCCCCCCAAAGACACAGCCGCCACATATTGATATTGATATTGATACACCACAGATGTGTGAGTTTGCATGTGAGCACGTCTTAAATGTTTCTAGATAAATAAGAGAAAAAAATGGGCAAAGTGTTAGTGATTGGGTGCAGTGTCTTGGGGTTGGATCTCGTACAGGCCAGGATGTATTTTTGGATTGCTGCTCGCGAGTGATTGCAGGTTTGATTGAAACGAGAATGGCCTCTTGGCTCCGTAACGCAGCTTGAGGTCTGCTGACATTTGAGCAGAAGCAATTTTCAACACATACATAAAGCTTTTTAAGTACCAAGAATGCGCAATCATTATCCTAAATATAGCAAATACGTTGAGGCTCACGACATAAAATAAACAAAATCTAGACTGTTTGTTCTGCACTGTGCTGTGTTCAGGTCATGCTATCTTGTGAGGTTTTCAAAGTTACATATCCAGTTTCATCAGTTTTGGGGATTTACATGGGAGTCTCATAGTTTGGACAAAACGCTTTTTTGTTGTGTCCTGATTGGCAACTGATCTTTAAATTACAACAATGTTATTTTCTGAACGTCTGCCATATTCCCTGTGGCCTCCTGTCAGTATTTCTGAGAGCTCCATCACTGGCGCCTGTGCTCTTTTCTAGTCCAAATACCACACATTTTCAATTCCACGCAGGGTAGCAAAACAGCCTTTTGCTATCATGAGACATCAGTAATTGAGTTGAGTCATCATTAACAGCTATCTAGCTAGTGGGGTTGTTTATTGATTCATTTTTCGCTCCCACCACTTCGATTGACTTCCTTTATGCTTCCGTTAGTGTCCAGTTATGTCCGGTTTCTAGCTTCAGCTCCAGCCCAAACTTGACAAACGGCTGGTCACCGCCAAAAAGGATGCTAGGCACAACTCAAATCCTTTCCCATTGTGTTTTATTCGTAAAACTTGATGACCATATTTTTCTAAGGATTTAGGACTGGAATTAGGACTAGGTTGAAAACCTTTCAAAAGTAAATTGACAAACATTTTTCAATCAAACGTTTTCACTGTGGCTCCACCATAAGCACATTATAAACTGAACATTTCCAGGCCACAAACCGTACTACAATATCTTCCAACTAAACTTCTACCTTTTAATAAATAACATCTTAATAACTAACTTCATTTCCTCCTTACCAGTTCTGTATCTGGTGATTGGACCTTGAGCTGAACCTGATTGGCTGAGAGCCGGTCTCTTCCTTTGTCAGCCAAACGGCCACACAGGTGTGCGCAGGTGTTTTAACCACAGGAAGTTCCAGCCCCAACACAAGTTCACGCCTCTTTTTTCCTACCTTTTCCTCTTTTTTGACATTTTTGACATGACAGTTCGAAAACATTCTTAGACAGCATAGCATGCATTTTCATTGTTATGCTTATGATACGCAGTCATATCCATTTATGAAACCATCTATGAAATCCTAACTAATCAGTTAGTTAAACTTCAAGCATGTCTTAAAGACATATACAGTATACGATGATGATTCTTAATTGTATCCCGAACTACCCAGGTCTTTGGCCTTTAGTCTTCCACTAAGGAACATTGAAATTATTTTGGACCACTACTTTTATAAGCAAATCATGTCATTCACATACACAATACCTTCTTTCGGCTATGTAGTATCTCTAAAATGAGATACTTCAGGGTTGGTCTACTGTAATTATTTATTGTTGGGTTGTCCCAAACATTTTCTGAAAAGTTTCCAACTGATTCAAAATGCTACAGCCAGAGTTTTCCAGAAAATTATAAATGGAGATCATATTTATTCATTTTTTGCTTCTTTTTATTGGCTCCCAGTTAAATTAAGATCAGAATTTAAAATTCTGTTCCTCTCTAATGACCAAATTACATAAAATCTTAAAGAGCTTAAAATAAGGTATTTTTTACTTTGGAGCACATTTCTCTCGGGCTGCAGGTCTACTTGTGGTGTCTAAATATACAGTGTGAGGCAGGTTCCTCTCTTGTGCAACTACCAACCAATATATGTCCGGTAACTCTACTTTGAAGATTAGGATTAAAACTTTTTCTTTTGATAAAATTCATAGCTACATATGGCCCATGGGACGGGCTAAACTGCCGGGGACCTCCCTTTTCTTTACTTTGTTTCACCTTTTTTTTGTTCATGTACATGAGTCGTTATCCTAATTAACTTGTGTTTCATTGTCTCCTCTGTATCCCTAGGTTGGGCTGTTGTTGTATTGGTTGCCACTCCTTCCTGTTGCCTCAACTGGGCATGGCACCTTTCCTTGGTGTGATTCTGTCAGAGGTTTCTTCCTGATAAAGGGGTTTTTTCTTCCCACAGTCACCTCTGGCATGCTCAGGATGGGAGATAGGATTGGAAAATAACATTTGATAGATTCTACTATTTTGGCTATGGCTCTGTATGAATTTGATACTTTTGGAATGTAATTAACTTGAACAAACAGATTTTGATTTTATCACAATAAATTGGATTCTGATTGGCTTATTGTCATTTTGAAGTGCCTTAGAGATGACATTTGTTGAGATTTGGCACTATATAGTTAAAACTGAGTTGAATTGAATTGATACAATCTCGCTGCTCAGATAATCATGGCATCTGCTGTCTGATTTCTCTTGTCTCATATCATGATACAGATATTACATTTAAATAAATAGACATTTTTTCTGGTTGGTCATGCCAGTAACTTGTTAATAAGGCCTAGTACTTAATCAGTATCAAACAGTTTCTTTGTGAAAGCATGCAATACATACATTTTGTAGTATTTATGTGATTTTATCTGTAGCCATACAGCAGGTGAATTAAGGTGACATGAATGTTTCAATGCAGAAATAATATACAGAAGAACAAGACTATTTGAAATAAACAACAAAGCAGATATATAGGGACTTTGAAACCCATGCAAAATACAGTGGAACAGCACGACATATAAATATCAGCATTTTGTTCAACTCCTCTCTCCATTTTCGTTCCATCCAGTACAAATCTGTGCATTTACGTTGTATAGTTATTTTACTTTCATAACAGATTGAAGTAAATGTATCCTCACTGCAGCAGGTAATGTGTTAAGATTAATCTTGTCATTACAAACTACAAATCATCAATTGTTTGTAGCCTCTGTGGGTATTTTTAAATGATGCTAAGGAGTTCAGTCTAAAAGAAGCAACAATAAATGTGATTAAGTGCCTGATGTGTATCTGATGTGTGAGGCAACTCTGTAGACAACAGGTCATAAAACTTTTAGTGGGCACAGGCTTATTAAAGACTTGAAAAAGTAAGTGTAACAGTGAAAACCTGCTCAGTATTCACCCCCCCCTTCTGCCTGTGCGGTGGTGCCAGAAATCGGCAGGGCTGAGATTTCTGAAAGCTCAGCTAAACAAACAATAAATGTCTTAACATGAGATTAGTTGTTGCTTCTTGAGCTTGACTACAAAGATTTCCTACACTGTTAGTGTGTCTTCCCTTCAGACATATAGGCAGCCCACAACATGTGCACGTGATGCCCCCTCCTCACATCAAACCATATTTTTCGATTTCTGATGTCAATATTGATGCTCAAACGAACATTTCTGATGCATTTGTTCGAAAATCATAAGCACACATTGACAGTGAAGGGGAAACTCACCTGTGGTAAAGTTGAGAAATGTCTTTGGTTAAAATTGACATGTGGAATGTGAAGTTGGTTTCAAATGCTGCCAAGCAAATAAACAAGAAACATATTTCAGTAGCAAGACTAGATTTAGAGCATTTTCCCACCCAGAATAAAAAAAAAATTCTAAAAACTGCACAAAGCCAAGCTTCTGTCCACATAAATGTAGACTGAAATCATCTGGTGGCTAACCACAATCAAACTGTGTTATTTAGGGCTTTGAAAACTCACCTCTTTCCAACTAGGCATGCCCGACACAGTTTATTAAGCTTTTTTGTCCACAGAAGCACAGCAAGAGCACACATACCTGTGGACACACTTCTGCACATAGTTGATAATGATAGGTATCAAAGGTAGTATAATAACACAAAATCTAAGAATCACACACATTATATAAATGTGTCAGATAACGTTTACACTTGCATTATGTTCATTATTACTGTCAGAAATGATGTACACATGCAATTAAACTCTTCAAAAGAGTTTAATTTTCTGCTAAAATACCACATTTTCTGCTAGCTGATAGGAGAAACAGGAAAGTCAAGAGTCAGCTTTTACAGTTTTTTTTAACATATTTGATGTTTTATTCACTTTGTCATAGAAAAATCAGCCTTTCAGGTCTTTTGTGCCTCTATACCCTAAGCAACAACTGTCCTCCAGAACCTTTTAATGCAATATATATTTACATAAACATGTTAACTTAATCTTAACATTGTATATTAAACATAATACCGTACGTATTTCATATATTCAAATGAGCCATGCCCTATACTGTCATACAGGCATTCTTTGGAAAATAAATCTGTGAAAGCTTGAAGAGGAGGAGCTGTTTATCGATAGGGACATCTACAGAAGCATAAAAATTTGTTTGATTAAAAAAAAAACCTGTCTAATTTAAGCTGAGTGGTAATTGATTTGTTTTAATGTGGCGCCCTCTTGTGTATAAAAAGTATTGAAAGAAAAGAATGTGTGATACAATGAGGTGTTCAGAAAACCAGCTTTCCTTTTGAAGAGATTTTTATGTTTTTCCTCATGAATTCTATGTCATACATGAGTGTTTTCCGGGATTTCCCTTCATGAATTTACACCAGGAATGAAATTGTGGGTGTATTGTTTCAGACATGCATGTTTTTGATGTGTACTTATTGCCTCACAGGCCTGGTATTCAACCAGAGCTGATATGAAAAGGTGAAAATTAGTGCATGGAAATTTTCACACAGATTATGAAAAGTGTAAAGGCATGTAGGATTATGGGAAAAAAAAACAAAAACAAAGCAATGTCTAAGTGTATAATTTTTTTAAACTTGTGAATTTTTTTTTTTAATTCAAACAATTCACAAACACGGTGAAAGAGGACCGGCTTATGCTCCGGTCACTGAATCATAAACCGGACTGACCGCTGAGTTCAGTTTAAGCTCAAAGCTGTGAGGAAACAGCAGGAATTGGAACAGGTCTGTGGAAAGAAGTCAAAAGAAACGTTTTCACCGGGTCTGCATGTGTTAATAATTAATTCAGTTTTACTCTCAGTCACGGTTCAGTGCAGATCAGACCAGAACTGTCCGTCCAGAGGTCAGCTCTACATTACCTTCCATTCTAATGGATGCGGTCCAATAGTAGAAACATGGATCTACTCAGGCATTTTGGATGTAATTTAAAATTTCATATCTCGTGGTATATTTCTTACTTCTTACTGATAAGACTCAAACCAAAAATACACCACGCTGTCTGTGTTAATCTGAAAATGGAGAGCATAACTTTGTGACTTACAGACTTTGATCTCGCTATCGTCTGACCTTTCATGACACGAGAGAAAACAACAGGCTTATCACCTCTCATATCAGTTTGTGTCTTATATTTTTCAGCTTTTGTGAACTACTAATAGGAATTATGGCGTTACATCATCAGGTTTTTTACTGATGAACCAAGTAAATAAATTTGACCTCTTAGTCCTCATTAATATGTTCATTTTAATGCGGCCTTGTCAACTAATTTTCAACTAATAATATATTATTTTGATCAAACATAATATCAAGTTTTCAATGCAAACTAAAAATCAGTAGCAGCGATGAGGGGAGGTTTCGAACCTTGCGAAAAGAAACCTTGCTTCTGTGTAAACAGATTAGCAAAGAGGTTAGGTAACTGCTCTTAAACTTATAAAGCCACTTTGAGCTTTTGATTGAACTGGTGTGAGGCTGTCCTGCTGCATTGTGAAATCAATGTTCATGTCTCACAGCAGGGACCAAAACAAGCACTTATTTAGTTTGACTTAACCCTTTAAAGCCTGATGCAAGGAATGTAAATAGAGAAAAATATAATAATTTTTAATAAGTCTTTATTTGGGCATTTAACAAAATAGGGGAACAAAACGGAAATTATTATTTATTACTGTGCTATAAGTCAAAATCACTGTTCTGTTGTCAAGTCTAGTGAAATATATGGAATATTTCAGCACAAAACATACAAAATAACTGTTGTCTCAGAGTAAAAAGTGTGTTTTTCTTAACAAATGAAAGTGACTATGCCAAATAACTGCTCGTTTTATGTTGACTTCCTACACGAAATGCCTAAAACACTCTATCCGTGTGGATATTGGTCTCTCTCCACCAGTAAAACTGTCGTAAACTGCGGGAACACTCCGTTCCAGCGGAATATTGTGCAGATTTTTTGCTGGTTTACTTCTTCTGGGGTGATTAGGCCGGTTTGAAGACTCTGCCCGCTGATTGGCTGCCGCGGCAGGCTGGACGTCCCGCCTCGTCCAATCCGCGCGCTGTGTGAGTGTTATGTAACTGGGCAGCCTGCTGAGGGAGAGAAATTAAAGTAAGTTTCAGAGTCCGAGTTCTCTTTCCTGGGACCGGAGTCTGTGGGTCTGCGGCAGCCGGTAAGCCTTGGAGTCAGAATCCCTGCATGTTGCACTCTGTTTAAAAAAATAATGGAGTCTACAGCCACACAAAAATTTTATTTTTTAATTAATTTTTTTTTTTACTGTAAATCTCTCTGTATCCTTTAAAGGCTTGGCATTACATGAGGAAGTAAGTTAGGTTAGCTAAAATGAATGCAGCTTTTATCTGAATTGTTTTGGGCCATCTTTCTGAACACTGGTTCTCCCTCATGTTTTTCTTCTTTTTTTGTTTTTTTAACCCTGATTGGTCAGATCCAGAGGCTTGAACAGAGATGAGGGGTGTGACTGACTTGGGCAGATTGCCAGAAAAACTTTGAATATTTGAAGTTAGTCTTTATCAGAGCTGTGCATTATGCTGCTGGCATGTCTTTGTGACCATTTTCTGCTTTTTAAGTCAACATCACAGACATGAATAGCAGAATTTGTTATCACTTTAAATAGGAGTCTTCTTGGATTTTTATTTGTGTATTTTACCTCTGCAAACCCATTGGAAAATACTACCGTCCCCGTCATACTGACAGCATGCAGTTTATTAGTTGATTATAGCAATTACTAGTACAATTTTGCCGTAATCCCAATTACCAGGGTTATAATGGTCAGTTTTGTTCCACGCTACTGGCAAGGAACATTATGACCTCCATTCTTCCATAAACGTATTAGATGTGGCGTGGTGCGTCTAATACACTGACTTCTGGGTGTACGTTTTATTGTTCAGCTACCTAAGGTACATCCTATTGAAACATGTATCTTACCAGGTCTCAGAATGACATAACAAAGCATCGGATTAATAAAACTATATGAAAAAAAACATGACAAGACTGTCTCCACATTATTGGGAATGGTCCTGTAACTCTTTTCAGTAAAACATTCTCTAAGTTCTTGACTGATATCTCTCCTGCTCGACATTGTGTCAACACAAACTCACAAACTCCAGACCAAAGTACCAACATTTTACCGATGTGTTATTAGATGTTGATGATGATCCATAATGCCGGTTCAGTTCATTCATTAAATCAGTCAGGATTGATTTGCTCTTTGGATCTTACAACATTTCTGTTTATAGCACAAATTAGCAATTGACAAGGACTCAAGTTAATCATTTCCATCATTATTATTAAGCTGTCAATTTTCTTTCCTCAATTTTTTTCACAGGTTGATTTTTAAATATATTGTTCTTTTTATTTTGATATACTAGATCTGTGTTATCTAATTTTTTAACAACAAAAACAAAACCCCTTAAATAATAGTTTTCTCTTGGGACAGAGAAAAAATTGATCATTTATACAGATAAACACAGACAAACATTAACTTGTAAAGTTTATGCCAGCTATTTGAATGGACGTTTATAAAGTAAGCAGCTTGTTAATGAGATAGATTCATTAGAATGAAAACTACATTTCCTTTCCCTTGGAATTGATTAGCTCTGTGACATTATAAAATGCTGTAATTCCAAACCAAACTACCAGGATTATTCACATGATAAGTCAGTTCATTTTAATAATCTGTTTATGTAATCACATCTATGAAACCCTGTGTGATTTCTTACATGAACAATTACAGTTTACAGTTTAAGTTTAGCGTGTGTTTCTCCCTCTTCAGTAAACAACCAGGTGTGAAGATGAAGATTGCAGTGATTGGTCAGAGCCTGTTTGGCCAGGAGGTGTACAAGGAGTTGAGAAAGGACGGTCACACAGTTGTAGGAGTGTTCACAATACCGGACAAGGATGGAAAGGCGGACCCACTGGGTAAGAGACACATGTACTTTGCACTTCTGTGCTCGTGTTTTTCTATTAAGGTACACAAATTAAAGTAAAAAATGTCATTTACCAGAACAAAAAAATTTAATAAAGCAAAAAAGCAATGATTTACATTCTCAACTTACATTTTTTAGACTATGATAACGTTTAACACAACATATACAATTCGATTTAATGTTCAAACTGATAAACTTCATTGTTTGTATGGAAATATTAACTCCTTTTGAATTTAATGCTCTCAACACATTCCAAAATTGCTGAGGCAGATTTATGTTAACCCTTATGTTGCATTGCAAGTGTTTCATATTTTTGTGTAAATGAAGTCATACAACCAGAAAGAACTGGAAAGAATTTTAACAATTGGTGTCCTCAGTTCCTAAATGCTTGTTGCCTAGCATAAAGCAGAATAGACTAAATAAAACCAGCTCTAATTCCCCTCTCAGAAACATGACACAGGTTCGTAGCTTCTCACTTTCTTTCAGGTATTCCACATCTCCTGTTTTCTTCCTCTCTGCAGCCACAGAAGCGGAGAAAGACGGAGTGCCTGTCTTCAAGTTCCCGCGCTGGCGGGTGAAGGGCCAGGCCATCCCGGAGGTGGTGGCTCAGTACCAGAGCACGGGCGCAGAGCTCAACGTCCTGCCCTTCTGCTCCCAGTTCATCCCCATGGAGGTCATCAACCACCCCAGCCACGGCTCCATCATCTACCACCCATCCCTGCTCCCCCGCCACAGAGGGGCCTCCGCCATCAACTGGTGGGTCAACTCCGTTTGGGTCACTGAGGGCTTTTGGAGATGAGTCAGTTATCAGATCCGGGTCATTTGACCTGGAGAGTTCTTTGTGGTTCACAGGACGCTTATTCACGGTGATAAAAAGGGCGGTTTCACTGTTTTCTGGGCTGATGATGGATTGGACACGGGACCCATCCTGCTGCAGAGGGAGTGTGATGTGGAACCCAACGACACCGTCAACACAATCTACAAGAGGTTTCTGTTTCCAGAGGGAGTCAAAGGAACAGTGAGTGATAAACAGATGCAGCAGGGTTCAGAAAACATTCTACCATAGCTATTTAAAAGAACCTTTTCTCTTTAAATAATGAGAAAAGACAAAAATGTTTTCCAGTACTTCAACGATTAGTATCCAGTATTTAAAGATGATAACTAATACATATTAAAGAGAATCAAGCATTTGTGAAGGTTGAAGGAAAACTAGTTGCAAACAATCTGTGAACCTCTTCTCTCACATCAACTGACTTAATCTAAGTTTCCATAGTTTCCAATTGACCATCAGTTTAAATTTCTGTTGTCAGAATCCGGTGTCAAGCATGGAAACCTACCGGGATAGTTCAGTCCAGAGAGTTAGCACGACAGTTGTTTTTCTTCATTTTCTTCATTCTTCTGGGTTCCAGGTGGAAGCTGTGAGGCTGATTGCAGAGGGGAAGGCCCCAAGAATCACACAGCCACTGGAGGGTGCCACGTACGAGTGCATTCAAAAGAAAGACAATTCTAAGGTAAATACCAGAATCCTGATGTCCGTTTGTTGTAAAGTTGATGATAATTAATCCCCGAATGATAATGATAAAAAACAAGAATATGTAGCTAGTGTAAAGTTTAGTTTGGTTCAATTCAATTCTCTTTGGTTCACATGAATGGAAAAAAAATATTATTACTGTATGTTGGGTTCTTTTTCTCAGGTTTTACAGTAAGAACATTATGTGATCCTCTTTTAAAAACAAGGTACAGTGTTTGATTTGTTCTTGTTACATCTCACATGCTTAAAAAAAAGATTTTTCTTGATGGCAGATCGACTGGAACCAGTCTGCTGAGGCCATCCACAACTGGATTCGAGGAAACGACAAAGTGCCCGGGGCCTGGGCAGAGGTGGACGGACAGGTATTCTTTCTAGGCTGGTCCCGGTCCGATATCTGGATCGGATCGGCCGCCGATATTTACAAAAACCTGCATATCGGCCGGCAGGAGGAAATGCCGAACCAGACTCACGATCCAGTTTTTTTTTTAAGTCCGGTCCCACATGAGCATTAGCATTAGCATTAGCATCTGTAACCCACAGGTCTGTGTCCTAACCATTAAGTTATCAGAGTAAATCCCTGTTCAACGTGAGTCTGACAACTAAGTAAGTAGATAAATAACTTTAAACTTGAATACATGCTCTGATCTGGACATCCCTCAGTGATATCACCCATATATCCTAGAGTGACACCATAGAAAAGACAACACTATGTTTTTATGGTTAATGACCTGGTCATGAAAATGTGGAAAAAGTTGCCACATTCAGTTATCGTTATCGTTTGTGTTTCTTCAGAAAGTGACTTTCTACGGCTCATCCCTGGTGGACAGTCCCGCAGCAGCTGCTGGTCAGCCCCTGGACATCCCTGGAGCCAGTCGACCGGGCATCGTCACCAAGGCTGGTCTGGTGCTGTTTGGCAACGACGAAAAGGCGGTAAGTTATCCCAAAAACAATTTGAACGGACCCAATTCTTCTAGATTAAAAACAAAAGCCGAAAGAACAAAATAATTTAAGACTAATGGGATTGAGTAACAAACTACAATTTAATTGAATCCTGAAATTAATTTGTATCTGGAGGTCCCATAGGTAACAGCACATATCTGATCAAATTAATAGGGCTTTTTTCAGTGACCTAAAGGGTTAACATTTCAAAATAAATACTTCTCAAATGCATTTTTCCCTATTACAGCTAAGCAAAAAGGCTGTTGGTATTATTTTATTAGTGCAGTTCATTAGTAAATGTGTGTGATTCCCTTCTGAGACTTATGTGACTGTCCCAATGGTCTCCTAAAACTCACTGTCCCTTATTTCCACTGGCCTTCATATAGTCTATGTACATTTGAAAACATCATAAAATACCAACATGCTCAGGTGCTAACTTTTTAAACAGAAGTTTGCGTCAAACATTATTGTCATTATTATGGGACTGAGCCGTGGTTTTACTTTAGACAAATCCAGACAACCAATGTAAATTGGAGTCAAATGTATTTCTAAACTCAAACAATTCATGACCAATTCCACACATTTAGTGCTTCAATTAAACATATCAAGCCCTGTTCTCTCTCAGATGTCAGACGCTAACCAGCATGCACTGTTAACAGCGTTTTCTCTAGCAACTGTTTGGCCGGACTCCGACTCCTCAAACAAGACACCACAAATTCTTCACAAGTGTCTCTTTATTTGCATCTGTTCAGTAAATCCTTTGGCCCAGCTCTCATATGTTTCAGACCTCCCCTCTTTATGTTAGGCTGAAATCTATTTCTTCCCATGTGGCCACATAAAGGATTCCCTCCAGTGTGAGGGTTCTGTCATACTGTTGGTGCTTTCAGCTTAAGCAATAAATTTAGCAGCTGTCTTTCCCAATTTTTGGTAAGTTTGTACGCCCTGGCTAGATACTTCTGTTTTCTGATTATGTAAATTCAAAACTTAATGCATATCTGCCGTCTAGCAATTACTATCTATACTGAAACTTGCAGATAGCAGCATGATAATGGGGGCCAAGACAACATGCTAAAGCCTTAAGATAAACCCCAATGGAGAACATTTAAAGGGAGGGCTGTGCACTTTAGGTGCCAAATCAACTTGTGCAAATATGACTGAGACAGAAAGAAACAGCCCCTAAAGAGAAAAACTGGGAAATGAACTTAAATCAGGTCCCGCCTTTGAAAGTTTCTGTAAAGTTTAAAAAAAATTATTGTTTTTTGTTACATACTTGCAATAAGCGGGTATATAAAATTGATAGATATAATTATGATAAAAGACTTGACAAAAAAGTTACAAATAGCTAAATTTTGTATCTTTTGCAGGTTCAGTTTGAAGCATGTTTCTGGCTGATACACAGACTAGCGTTATCTAGTGTCTTTATGTCTTATTTTAGGATTAAAGTGGTGTAACTTTACCATTCTCTCTGCAGCTGCTGGTGAAAAATCTGCAGTTTGAAGATGGGAAGATGATCTCTGCAGCACAGTACTTCCACTCTGGTGGCAGTGCTGCTGTGGAGCTGACGGAGGAGGAAAAGAACTTTGCTGTGCAAATGAAGGCAGGATTACTCTCAGACGTTTGGGGAAAAACTAAAACAATTGGTATCAGAATGTATTCAACTCTAGCTTTTCATGCTGTGCTTATCATCCATGTGACTTTTTCCAGGCAGTGTGGAAGAGCATCCTGACCAATGTTGACCAGGTTGAAGATTCAACAGATTTCTTTAAATCTGGTGCTGCTTCAATGGACGTGGTCAGGTAATAGGAAATGTAGTTTGATTATTTACACAGTTAGCGTCAGTCACTTTGGATAAAAGCGTGACACAAAGTTAAAAAAAATAAGTGGTCATCAAAGCAGTGAGATAAAACCTGAAAATTTGTTTCAAGAAACAGAATATTGGTATCTTACCAGCAATAAAATGTATCAACTCGAACATTTTATTTGGATTTATTATGAATGAATTATTGCTTTTTGAGATTTACACATTATCACATTTGATTTTATGTAATATTTTACGCAGCATTCCGACTTTCTGGAGCAACTACAGTGTTGTATAAGTTTCAAAGATAACTTTGCAAAGTGGGTTTATTTATTAACAAAATTAAGATCTCAAAACAGAAATGATCATTCATGTTAAATATTACATTACGAATAGAAAAGACTGTATGCACATTTTAAAAAGGATAGGTGTTAGTTGATTAAGAGATTTATTCATGAGCACTATCATTTCAAGATGTTCTTGCTTTCATAAGGACCATCCAAAAGATTACCACTGATGTTTTCGGGGCAAAAACAGTTCAGCGTGCCTCCACTGGCTTTTTTGTTGCTATTTTCTTTCATTTTCCCTGTCATAAATGAAGATTTAGATTTCAGGCTCTTATGAATTTAGCAGTGGCAGTTGGCCACACCAATAAGTTTGCTTTAAATAACATGAGGCATATGACTCCCAATTAAATTTTATTAAATGTCAGTAAGAAAACCCTTGTTTTTATTAAGGTGATTGACATTGGCATCTCCTTTTATTTGAATTTTTACAAACGGCTGCTTTTTTTGTCCAGGCTTGTGGAAGAGGTGAAGCTTCGGGCCAGCACCTGCCAGCTGCAAAACGAGGACGTCTACATGAACACCACCTTTCAGGATTTCATCCAGATGTGTGTGCGGAGGCTCAGAGGGGAGAGTGATGAGGAGGAGCTCGTCGTTGATTACGTAAATGCTTGATTTGGTGGTTGTTGCTGGTATTAATAGCAGAGAGAGAGTTGTCACGTTACTGTGTGCATCATTGTGCTCCTCAGGTGGAGAAGAACATCAACAACATGACCGTGAAGATGCCTCATCAGCTTTTTATCAATGGAGAGTTTGTTGATGCAGCCGGAGGAAAGACCTACAAGACCATCAACCCTGCCGATGGCACGGTGAGAGACAAAGATTCAGAGTGGACCTCTGTCAAATAACATTTATCTCAAATGTTAAACACCCAGCGGTCTTCATTTTTGCACATTTTCAGTAATCCTTGCATTTACACAGCAATGGAAGAGGCCGAGGCCGAGTTTAATCAGTTTCTAGATACAAGATGTGATAAGATTTTGGTTGATATGAGTATTCCTAATAAAGCCATGTAACTGTGGGTTTTGCAGGCCATATGCGAGGTGTCCCTGGCACAGATAAGTGATGTGGACACAGCTGTGGCCGCTGCCAAGGAGGCCTTTGAAGAGGGGGAGTGGGGCAAGATGAACCCAAGAGACAGAGGCAGACTCATCTACAAGTCAGTGCACGAGTTTATGGCAGAATATACTCACACTTC
>CAJRST010033334.1:21550165-21573624 GCA_907169785.1 Menidia menidia
ATGGCAGAATATACTCACACTTCTTTAGTGCATATAGCGTTAAACTGGAAGTCTAAAAAGATTAATCATCTGACCATTATGGCAAGATGGCCAAGAAAAAGCCTTTACTGTGTAAAACGAGCATAAGTGAATAAAAGAAAAAGGAAGAGGGAAGTTTGCAGGCATCATTTCAGTTGAACAGATAGATTTCATCTTATTTAAGCACCTCACTGTCTGCCCGCCATACTGCCCACAGGCTGGCTGACCTGATGGAGCAGCACCAGGAGGAGCTGGCCACCATTGAATCCATCGACTCGGGAGCTGTTTACACTCTAGCCCTCAAGACTCACGTGGGAATGTCCATTCAGACGTTCCGCTACTTTGCTGGATGGTG
Organism: Menidia menidia; assembly: GCA_907169785.1. Taxonomy (NCBI): domain Eukaryota; kingdom Metazoa; phylum Chordata; class Actinopteri; order Atheriniformes; family Atherinopsidae; genus Menidia; species Menidia menidia. Next base: position 21,550,539 of record CAJRST010033334.1, read on the forward strand.
TGACAAGATTCAAGTAAGTAGCCGACTTATAAGCCAGGGCGCGTCACTCAAAGGATCAAACACAAAGGTGGAACGACTTGTATAGCGATATTAACTGCATTTACATGTATTGTATGGAATTTTATGTGACTCATGTGATGCCATTCTTTGACAGGGCAGCACCATTCCCATCAACCAGGCCAGGCCCAATCGCAACTTGACTTTCACCAAGAAGGAACCAATAGGGTGAGCAATCTACAACGTTTTTGAGCCATTCTGCGTATGTACATATACTTGTAAGAATTGGGTTCACATAAAAAAATGGATGTTTACGCCACATATTGAATCTGTTCAGTGGTAGGTAAAATGACTTTTTGTGGTACCTGGAAGCTCTACGGACACGAGTGATTTTTATTCATAAAAATAACTTTGAATAAGCAAACTAGGCGAGGTTTTGTCAACCAGGTGGTATTTTCTTAGAGAGAGACAGAAAGGTCTAACTCTCTTGATTAATCAATTTACGTGTTAAAGAGCATCAAGTTGATTCCATAACTATTTTATACTTGTTCTGCTGCCTGGTAACGAGATTAATTTTTATAATCTTTAAAGGAGACATATTATACCCTATTTCAACAAGTTAAACTAGTTCCCTGGTGTCCTAATGTAATGTTTGTGACAAGCTTTGGTCAAAATACCATAAGGATGAAGCCCAATAGCAGTTCAGTCCCCCTGCCTAACCCTAACCCTAACCCTAACCCTAACCCTAACCCAAAACAGCCCCGTTCAGAGCGCTCGCTTTGGAGTGCCTGTCTCTTTAAATGCAAATGAGACACAGGCAATCCACCCACTTCTTCAGGGAGGTGTGCCCACGTCGGCACGCTAACGCTACCATGCTAACGCTCACGCTACCAGGACGTCTCCACAGATAGGGGAGTGAGCTGAGGGGGGGGGCAACATGCAGGTGAAAGGCTGGAATATTATAATGAGCTAGAGCTAACGAGGTCAGAAACTACCCACTCCTGAAACCTCCTGATTTATCTCCTGGATTCAGACTGAGGCGGCCCACAAAAACATGACCCAGTCATTTTTTTTCACACTTTTCCTGCTGATAGGCCCTCCACAGTCCCAAATGTACACAATCACATTATTAAAAACTTGGTTTTGCATAATATGTCCCCTTTAATGAATGGGTTCTATATACACTTTTAGATTTTTATTAGTTTAAAAAAAAAGAAGATATATACAGTATTGCACAGTATTAAGTAAAGTCAGGACTTTGTGAATCAGTGGTTGCTCTGACTCTGACTCTGACCAAATTCTGTGACAGTTATTATTTTAACTGTGTTATTAGCACCCAATAATCTTTTCTTTTTGTTCCACAGAGTGTGTGCCATTGTGATTCCCTGGAACTATCCCCTGATGATGCTGGCCTGGAAGACGGCTGCCTGCCTGGCAGCTGGAAACACGGTGGTGCTGAAACCCGCACAGGTCAGACTCATCTCATACCACGCATGACCCAAAAACACGCCGTTACTCAGGTCAGCGATCACGTCTGTTCCCAGGTCACACCGCTTACAGCCCTTAAGTTCGCTGAACTGGCAGCTAGAGCCGGACTGCCCAAAGGGGTGATCAACATTCTACCTGGCTCAGGTGGGAAAACAACTTTTCAACCCAGTCAAACAGTAAAACTGTGTCATGTTTTTCAAATGAAGACTTCGATATAATACGAAATTGCTTCTTCTCCTTTAGGTGCACTTGTAGGCCAGCGTCTTTCAGACCATCCAGATGTGCGTAAATTGGGCTTCACGGGTTCCACTGAAATCGGCAAACACATCATGAAAAGGTGAGGGAAACTAAATAAAATAAAAATACACATAATTACACAATACCTGGTTTTAACATATAGGTCCTCTGCATCCCTTATAGCTGTGCAGTCAGTAACGTTAAAAAAGTCTCTCTGGAGCTGGGAGGGAAATCCCCACTCATCATCTTCGGTGACTGTGACATGGACAAGGCTGTGCGCATGGTGGGTCTCATTAAAAGCAGCTCTCATTGTCACTCAGCGCACATGGAAATGATGCATCAGACATTGTCTGTATATTCCAGGGCATGAGCTCGGTATTCTTCAACAAAGGAGAAAACTGCATCGCTGCTGGCCGCCTGTTTGTGGAGGACGTTATTCACGACCAGTTTGTGAAAAGAGTGGTATGTTTCCGAGTTTCTGTGTAGACCTCAGACCAGAAAGGAAATCTGCCAATGGTTCCAGACATACATGTACTTGTATAAAAATCAGCCTTTCAGTTGCTCAAATTCTCTTCCTAGGCTTCTTTCGAAACAGTCTATCAAATATTTATTTCTGACGATGCTTGAGCTTTCTTGGGCTATAGATTGGGTATAAACATGATGATTGATATCATAAGGTAGTAGTGTTTTGATAAATACATAAATACAAGTCCAGCTGGGCTTAAGAATATAAATAAACATGTTTCAGATTGAGGAAGTGAAGAAGATGAAGATAGGGGATCCACTGGACCGCTCCACAGACCACGGCCCTCAAAACCACAAAGCTCACCTTGACAAATTGGTGGAGTATTGTCAGACCGGTGTTACAGAAGGAGCCAAGCTAATCTGCGGTGGTAAGCAGGTACAGCGAGCAGGTGAGGAAGTTTATGCTAAGAAAATGTGCCTAACTCTGATTCGACATGCATGATGGATGCTGGGAAATGACTTGTTCGTCTGTTTCCAGGTTTCTTTTTTGAACCCACAGTGTTTACAGAAGTCCAAGACCACATGTACATTGCTAAAGAGGAGTCCTTTGGCCCCATTATGATCATTTCCAAGTTCAAAAATGGGTAAGCTACATTCCAAGACAGTTGGATTTACTTTAACAGCCCACAGAAGCAATTGTTTAATTTACCGACTTTTGTCTCCATTTCTATTTTTCTTATTTTTCCAACCTTTCTGTTTTCTTTCAGAGAGGTGGATGAGGTCTTGAGGAGAGCCAATGCCACAGAGTATGGCCTGGCATCAGGCGTTTTCACGCGAGACATCAGCAAAGCTCTTTATGTGAGCGAGCGGCTCAACGCTGGCACGGTGTTTGTGAACACCTACAACAAGACAGATGTGGCCTCACCTTTCGGTGGCTTCAAACAGTCTGGATTTGGCAAAGACCTGGGTAGGAAAAAACTCTGCTTTTTTATGAGTAGATGATTCTTATTTAACTTCTGTTTTTAAGACTATTGCACTATAAGCACTAAACTGATCAAACACTTAAGTTTAATATTTAACTTGACCATCCATCCATACATCCATTGTCTATACCCCTAGTTCTTAGTATGGTCATGGGGGGGCTACAGCCAACCCAACTGTCACTGATACAAGATACAAATGAATGAAGAATCAATTAAGTCCCATTCTAAAGACATTTAATTGGGTGCTGGACCAAAGAATATTCCCTCTATAGTGGAAGGAAGCGATAACGTCCATTATTCCTAAGGAAGGGAAGGACAGAATGGAGTGTGGGAAGTATCGTCCAATTAGTATATTAAATATTGACTATAAATATTTCATCAGCATCATATATAAAAGATTAGAACTCATCTTAGGGGGAATAATTCACAAGGACCAGTCCGGTTTTATAAGAAATGGACAGTTCCGGGATAGAATCAGGAGGATACTGCATATTGTGAGCAAGAAAAAAAAACGTACCCTGTGTGAGGTGGTCTTTCCTGTACAGAGTTGTTTGGTTTTCACACTAACTTTACTTTATGACAGACCTAAAACCACAATTACAATCAGTGGGGATCTCACTGAACCATTGAATTTGAGTAGAGGCTGTTTGTCACCTCTTCTCTTTGCTTTGGTCATAGAACACCTGAGTCAATGGATAGGAGAAAATGCAGACATTAGAGCTGTCAACCCCTTCAGGAGAGCAGAAGCTGGCCTTATTTTCAGACGATTTACGATTTAGCCCACAGAAACACTCCAAAAATGAATGGATATGTTGAGGGACAGCAACATTAAAAACCCAGGTTCTATCAGTTAACTACAAACATCCACCAGATATTAGTCTACAGTCAGTCTTTGAATTAACATATCAAATAATTTAATAAAGTTATTCGACTATAACAATTGTTCTCTAAATGCAAGAATAAAATCAGAGGTGGAATGTTGTCTCCTTCCTGTCCTTCACTTTCAGAGTTACGTCTATCAAAATGAAAATTCTGCCTTGCTTACTTTACTTTTTCCAATATCTCCAAGTTCAAATACCTCAAAAGAACTTTACAGATTGGTATAGATTAATATCTGGGTTTTTGTGGCAGCTAAAAAAACAGAGTTAGATACAAAACAAAAGAAAAGGGAGGAATGGGTCTCCCTTGCATTTGAGAATATTAGAATATTACCTTGCAGCTCATGCTGCCTGTGCTCACCGATCTACTCAGCAGGATGGAAAGATATTGAAAGCACAAGTAGACATTCCAACAATAGCCATACTTTCAGGTGAGAAATAACAGACGCCCTCAGATTACCCAATGCTAGAATCCTTACAAAAGTCATGGCAATAGACCACAAAATTCTATAAATTAGGTGATGCAATGAAATTTTTTGAAATGCTGTGCTTACTACTCAAACTTTGTACCCAACAAGAATGATGTAGGCTTTAAAAAATTGTGTCAAAGGGGTTAGTCACCTATTTCTCATTTACCCACCATGGGGCATTCCAGAGCTCCGAAATTTTGAGAAATAAGTATAGTAGGAAAAGGAATAGTTGTACAGATACCTGCAAATTAGACAATAAAAAACTATGTACTAAAATAATAACAAGGATTTACAATGGTATGCAACTATCTATACAAGAAAGTGCAGATGACGTTGAGTAGAAGTGTTGAAAGCGAAGTGAATGTGAAAATATCAGTGGAAAAATGGGAGAAAATATGTCAAACACAGTGGATGTTTTCTGGGTCAAATTCATGGCGAGAATTCGTATGGAAGAATGTTATGAGTTTTTCTTTTTTGTGACACCAGCACATGAACAATATTGGGACTCAGGAGAGGCTTGTTGGAGACTTTGTGGTACCATAAAAGCCAATCATATATTCTATTATATATTCTGATTCCCAATCATTCCCTTTAAGTGGGGGATAGTTTAGACTCAACCATTGGCTACGCATAATAAATAATTACTATGTATTTTGTTAGTTGCCAGTAAAAAACAATAACCAGAAAGTGAGTAAAAAATGAACTACCCAGCACTGAGTACTGGATGTATTGAATATCTCAAACTTGTCAGATCCGACTTTATATGATTGCAAATGGGATGAGGACTGATGGTTTTTGTTTGTAGTCATTGATGTGATTTGCACTCTGCTTGGGTTGATGTTACACCGTTATATTATTTTCCTACACGATATAAAGACATTTTTTGTGTATTTTTTCAAATAAAAACAAACAATTCCGGTGAATAATTTCATGTTTGCTTACCGTTTGTCACATCAACAGGACAAGAGGCCCTCAATGAATACCTGAAGACAAAGGCGGTGACCATTGAATATTAACTTTCCAGACAGGACACACTGGGCAGTGATGATGGCTGAGACAAACGGGGTCCTGAAGAAAAAGTGATTTGGACTTGAAATGCCTTAAAATGTATAATGTTAACATATTTCTAACACACAATATTCAGTAACAGAGTCATTGGACAAGCTGTATAAATAATAAATACCCGGGACTATTGAATATTATATCTGGGATGTCCTACTGTAGTCATGGTAAAAAAAAAACAACTTTTGTTTTGACAAAATCCATTTCTAAAACAACTTACATTAGGTCAGAAAAGTATTATGAAATGTAACGTTCGCAATAAAATCAGAGCCAAACATGGCTGCACACCCTTTCTTTTCTTTTCTGTTGTGTTTCATTCTTGAAAGTTAAACATCTTAAATGGATCATCAAAAACTCAAGAGATTATCCCAAACAATAATACAAGAATAGAACATTACTGATTATAATACTTTAAAACTTTACATTTAAACAGGCACCGTCCTTCTGGGACAGCAGAAGCAAGTCAGGTTACAACACACAAACTTGTTTTTAGTTAAGTTTTAGTTACATTTCTTCTGTTTCATTGTCAAAGGTTTGTGGGAAGATGTAGTAGTATAAAACAAAATAAATTGATGATTGGGAGGCTAGGATTGGCTTCAGGTGACAGGTGAATATTAAAGAAACGTTTCTGTCCTGTTCATTTATGACTCGCTGTGCACTGTCAGACAGAATCTCAATAGTATTGCGTTGCACTTATAAGATATCACTGTTTCCTATATTAAATAAGAAAATACTCATTAAATAAGCGTTTCTCGTCTAGTTATGAACAAATAAGGAACTTGTAAGTACGGGTTCAAAACAACAGTTCTCAGACAGGTATTGTGTTGCTCTCAGAGGACAGCGCAACACCGCCCCCTGCCGGACGGAGGCCGAACAGTCCGCCATAACAACAGGACGAGCGTTTCCCTAATAACGGACACCCCACCCTTTGTTATCATCCTACCAACATTATTAGCGTGTACAGTTCACTGGAAAACAATTTCACTGGAAAAAGAAGGCTTTCGTGGAGCAACACAGGGCCCGTGACTCGGTATGTTTAGATATCTCTATATGTACGTACACATTTGAATGGCGTTGTGCGCTCGCGACGGTGGATGAAAGATGCCGTTGGCTGCTGAGTATTAAACATCAAGAAGGCAGCAGTCATGGCGGCATCCTGCTCATACTGGGTCGTTTTGGCTTGCTGATATCCACAAATGTTTTTTTTTATTATTTTTTCTTCCCAAGGCGACAACATGGGACGGCGGCAGTCACAGAGGACGTCACCTCAGCCCCAGCAGCCGTTTGAGAGTCAGGAAAATACCGAGAAGGTGAGGGTACGTTAACAGGTTTTTTCAGTCTCTGATAATTTTAGCTACTTTCGGTTGGATTGCTTTATTGGTAAAACTTGCTCTCTGTTCACTGAATATCTTCTTGCATTTAAAAAAACAGGTTTTGTTGTTAATACACTATAAAGTGGGTACAGATATTAAAATAATGTCAACACTGACTTGACTCACAACCCAGACCCATTTTTTCTTTAAAAAAAACATTTTTTTTTGTGAAAACTGACCAAATGGATCCCACAAATTTCATGAAAAAAAGAAGAAAAGAATAATGAGTACCACCACCAGATGCAAAATATCTGTAAAAAACAAAACAAACAAAAAATTGTTTGTTACACCTGCATCATTCTTAGCTCCGATTGGTCAAAAATTACTAACTATTTTAACAAAAGCCTTATCAAACCTGAATATATCAACATTATCTTTACACAGATGACAAAATGATGGCTTTACAAAACATGCAAACAGGTAGAAAACAAACTCAAAGAGACATGTTCACCAATTTCCAAATCGAGATACAAGGTGTGGCTAAATATATTTCATACATATAAATGGGTTATAAACACCACACTTTGTTTTAAAAGATAAAAAGGGAAACTCGTATGAGGGCCTCTTGTATTCCTGAAACACTGTTTTGTACACTTTTGATGTATAAAGACCATTTCTTACAGTTTCTTGATAGTATAAAATTTTGATTGAAATTTAATGACTGTCTCTATGTAAGTTATTTTCATTCATAGTACAACCATTTAAAAAGTGAAATGTAAATTAAAAGGCATAATTTTATCTCTAACCACAGAGACCACAAAGAAGAAAGCACAGGTCTAATGTCCCTTTGACCAAATGCAAATCTCCTCAACATAGGTGAGATGGCAATATACACACATTTTGTCCTTTTGTATTTCCTTTCCTCTTGGTGTATTAACACTTTCCATGCAGTGCTCAGGAAACTTCTGTGTCAAATCCAGATCCTCCTGCAGGAGGAAGGATGGAGCCAAAGGGGCAGTTAGCTGCTCGGCGTAAACATAGAGACCGCAAGCCCACCACTATGAGGAGGAGTAAACATAAAACAGCTTCTTCATCCCCCCCCCTGTTGGATTCCAGCTCTGTCCTGAGAGAGACACACCCCTTAAAGGAGGAGGAGGAAGTGCTGAGCGGTCATGGACAAGCCGACGACAGTGATACTGACCTGTCTGAGAGTGAGAGACTTCCTGTGTCCTCTTCATCTTCATCTTTCAGGCGAGTGCCTCCACAGCTTGAGCTGAGGCCAGAGGTCATCAATGAGGAAGACTGCTTCCCCCAGAGCTCCAGGATCAGAGGACAGAGCCATGCCGAGTCTCAGTTCCCAGACTTCCTCCCCCCGCCCTTTAACTCCTGGAGCCTCGGCCAGCTCGCTGTTTTCTACAACATGGAGGGCAGGGCCGCCCCCCGGGCCCGGCCCGTGGGCCCCCTGGAGAGGTACCTGGAGAAGCTGCTGCACCTGGAATGGCGTCAGATCCAGACCGTCCAGGAGGAGAGCGGGAGGTCGGAGATAACGTCCAGCTGCCAGCGGTCAGCTGCGGCGGCCTCGGCCCGCCTCAGCACGCCCAAGTGCATCCTCCAGTGCCAGCGCGCCTTCCCCCTCACCCTCCTCTCCTCCCTGGCCAGCCGCCACTCCACCTGCAGCGCAGCGTCCTGCCACTCCCATCACGCGTCCACTCACCAGTCCAGACTCAGCCCAATGCTGGAGCGCGGCAGAGGGCCGGCGCCGCTCCCCAAAAGAAGCTACAGCGAGAGCCGGGTACCCTCCTCTGACCACAACTCCCAATTCAGCACCTCTGTGGGGACTAACAGTTACCTCAGGAGAATGCAAGCTTCTGGAAACATCCGCAAACCCCTCCACGGTGCTACGGCCCGGCCACACACCATCGGCTGGGACTCTGTGGACTATGCCAGAACGGAGCAGGTGGTGAGCAGCAGACTGGTGGCGTCTCGGAGGAGGAGCGGCTCAGAGCAAAGGAGAGTGGGAGCAGAACGACAGCAGAACGGATCGGAGAAAAGGAGGAGTGACTCCGAGTGTAGGAAAGGTAGGGCTCAGCAGCGAAGGGTGACCACATTTCAGGAGCAGAGAGCAAAACAGGACGCTGCCACTACAGCTCTAGATGATTTACCTGGGTCCAAAACATCTAGTGTTCAAAGACCAAGCAGGGCAAAACAGGTTGAATTTGTTACATAACAGCTTTAGTTTAATGAACGTTTACAGTAATACACTTCTATGTTTAATGTTAGGTTTAGTTTAGTTTTTACATCTACTCTCACCACCTTTATGATTTAGTCGTGAATGCATGTTTTGATAAGCAATTATTACGTATTCTTTCTGACTGAATTTAGTTTAATTTGCCTGTTTTTTTTTTACCTGCGTCTTAAAAATGGTCTACATGTTTGTTTAGCTACTGAAGGTATAGCTAATATGAATGATTTTTAACTTAATGTTGTGAATTGCAGTTAAATAAGCTAACATCGAACTGAATGTTTACATGGTTGATCACTTACAAAGGATGTTATTAAACCTATGGCCTTTGTCAGTACAATACATCATGTGTACATTTGTTTTTTATCTGGTGGTTCGAGGTGCTGCCTCACAACAAGAGGGCTCCCAGTTTTATTCAGCAGGGGCCCGATGACAGATTTGATAGTCTCCAGTCCCCCTTGAGACCCTCCTAGGTAAAAGTGGTATAGACAATGAATGGATGAATGTTATTTACAACATTGACTATGCAATTGAATTACACCAAACAATTAAAAGTGAGAATTGCTATTCATCAAAAATGCTTCTCGGCATATGTATCATTTTGTGGGGAGAAAAAGTAGTCTGGGCAAATAAAAAAGACTTGTCTCTGGCAATCAGTAACTTCATTAATACATAAACAAATAAATAATACTATTTTAGACAAATAAATTAAGTTGAACATTAAATGACAAAGTATGTAATTGTATATAGTCAGACAAGTCAGACAAATATTGTTGGAAATCAAAACATACATTAATTATTTGTGCAAAAATCTTTCTTAGTTTTAATCATACAGTATTTATGGCCTTTTGATTTCCATATCTCTGTTTTCATATTAGGTGTAATTTTAGAGAAGAGCAATTACAGTCCACCACAGATATAATCCTGCTCTTCTTCCTATGGTAACAGTGGGATTTTGGCCTTATATCTGTAATAGTACTGAATTACACCCTTTGTAAACTTTATGTACCAAGTATTCTCCTGTACAAACATTTTTTGACTCTCTAATTGGTGCTCTTTAAGCTACAAGATACAAGAAGTTTAATTTCAGGCCCAATAATTTGCTAATTTGTACCTCCACATGTGAATGAAAATGGCCCTGTCTCCATTCAAGCGCAGGACAAGGGTTTGAAAGAAGAGGGTAGGTAGAAAATCAGATTAAGATGTGTTAAAAACTGTTAGCTGTAAAAATGATTTTATCTGAAGTTAAGCATATCTCAACATGTTCAAAGTTAGGATTCGATTGATTTCTCCTATTTTGAAATGAGATTTGATTAATTTGATCTTATTTTGAAATGCAGCCATACTTTAATTTAGTAAATGAGAGAATATCAAACATATCAGCTGTCATACATGTATATTTAGTACGTTACTCGAAAAGAAACATTGTCAAAATATTTCTGAAATGTCCTGAATTAATTTGATTGTTAGTCAGGTACTGGAGACATGCAGTTGATAATACAACTACGATGCTCATTAAAATATATTTCATATTACATAGCTAGACGTTATGATCTCTACCCTTTGCTTCAATATTTTTTCTCCGACTGGATTTCTTTGAATTGAATACCCTTGTTGGCGTCTCAAATAAGTTCCTGTGAAACGTTGAGCGGAACCTTCTATTTATATTTCCTGTTTCACGTCGGACGTGTTTTTGTGGCTGCGCCGCTAACATGGAGGCTGATTCTCAACGTGTCTTAGAGTATTTGACAGAAGTTGAAGAAGCAGCAGAGGATGTACTAACCACTAAACAGCAGGTATATTAATACACAGGCGATATGAGTACTTTGGCTACTGTGTAGAGAGGTAAAGCATTGTATTTAAATCTAAATGCTTACCGAACCGCGTTAGCCGCTAAGCTAACCAGGCTGTCTATAACGTTTGCTTATTGAGGAGCACAATGTGATGTTAGTGGTGTTTGAAGGACGTTTCTGTCTAAAACACACTATATTAAATTCTGAAAGGAGATAAACATTAATATTTGGTGTATTCAAATTAAAACATGGTCTAACTTCGGTTGTTCTGGTGTTACAGATTGTTGAGCTGGACTCAAAGAGAAACAAGAACAGGGAGGCACTGAACGCATTGAAACATGACATGCCAGACACAGGTAGGTTCACCTTTAATCAGAAGTAAACTTGAGTTGTTTTAACACCCACGGTGTAATTGGCTGTACTGTAAAGACACATGTAGAGTTTCGAGTCAGGTGTATGGTTGCTGTTCACTTTACTCACTTGATTTTTTATTAAACTGACTCAATTATTTATTTAAATTGCTGTTCATTCCTGCTGTTGCTTGCAGAAAAAGTAAAGGTTTGCTTTGGGAACATGTTCATCAAATTTCCCAAATCGAAGACAAGTGAAATGATTCAGAAAGGTAAACCATTAAGAGACAATACAATTCTATGTTATGTATTTTTGGATATAAATTATTCTGCTCTATATCATGAATTAAAATATTCTCTGATCTCTTTTTCTCGTATGCAGACCAGGAGCAACTAGACAAGGAGATAAACGACCTCCGAAAAGAATTAAAAGCCAAAGTCAATCGTCTCAATGAGATAGAGGGTATAAAGAATATTTCTTCTGAATTCGCCTGGTCATTACCTGTCTTACAATTTGAAGAGTTTTAGTTGGATTTGGGTAATGGTTAGCTGTCACAAACAGGCCTTTTGAAGCTCTGAAATTCTAATTACTACATCTTTTCCTGAGAGTGATTTGAGCTTACATCAGTCATTTAAAATGACAAACCCTTAGATGAGTAAGGACCTTGTCAGAAACATCTAATTTCCAACATTTTCCCCACATGTTTACACAGTTTTTCATCATATTTTAGTTATTAATGTCAGCAGTTGTTAATCATTTGAACCCTAAAGCTCTGATATTTGAATAGCAGCATTTCTTTTTATTCAGGATCTGAACTTGGTTGCATTGCTTAACACATCAGACATATTTTAACAATAAGCCAAATTAATCAGGATAACCCAGAAACAGAAAGTAGTGCTCACCTTTGGACACAATATTTTGACAGTAAATATTGACACTTAACTGTCACACAACTGGAACTTGTGTGATTGTGGTAAGTTTGTTATTGGCCAGAAAGGTGACATCTAGTGGTCAGTAAAACTAAAATCAGTCCTACACTCATGAACCAGAGAAACGCAACAGAGGAGTTTTAGTCAAATATTATTAGATTTTTCGAAAAAGTGTGTGGAATCTATGAAATTTGTGAACTGGGGCACCATTTGAATAATGTTCAGGGTTAGTTGGATCCGGCCCATAAAAAGATTAGACATCAAACCCAATATGTTAGTGTGGTCAAACTGGTCAGGTTTAGTCAAAGTGCCACTGTGTTTATATCAAAAGTTTCAGATAATGTCAAAAGTCTTATGGGACAGCAGAGGCATACACAGCTATTACAGGAATGTATGTTAGTAGACACTCCAAATTAGAAAAAGAAAAATCTCTAGTTAAGTTTTCTCAGTGACCAATGCATGTTGTTTTGAGAAAACAAACCCATTTTTAAAATTATTTTGCATATTTCAAAGACAAATACATTTACACCGTCTTTTAAGACCCCCCCCCCCACACACACATTTTTTTTTGTACTTCTATGGCATTTTTGTCCATACATAGCAACATTAATTTAGATTTCTGTCTCAAGGTGTAACATTAGAGAGCCTTTGTTATCTGCTGGGTATCATTAGTTTGTCTGGCCTAGTCAGTTGTTTGCTCTGAAAGTGACTTTTTGTTTCACATATTTTTGTTCGTAGCTGAGGCATTTTACCATCTGAATGTCTCCCAGGAGCTTTTTGTTGGAAGCAAGAGTTGAAACAGAGTTCAGTTTAGTGAGTAGTGGTGCTGGTTAGACCTGGAGGAATAAAGTGTTGTGATTTTAACATGATAAGGACTGCTCTAGTATAGCTGGAAAAAACAGAAAAATTCATTTTCTATAATATAATATGTGAGTTTAGTCTATTTAGCTGTTATTTAGTTGCTAGTTTGAGCTTAGAACATCATGTTAGTTTAAGATTTTCCATGGAGATGTGTAGGATGGACAATGATGCATGTCTTTATTTTTCGTATGCAGGAAAACCGGAGCTGAGAGGCTACAATCTTTCCCCACTATCAACTGATGAAGTCAAAGCTATTCACAATCTTTTGAAGAGATGATCCGCCATCTACTTCGCACCCCACGTATTGAAGATAAACTTCACAAGAGCCTTTCTGAATCACGACAACCCCATCGATGCATACCACTGTCACCCACTAAGATGAAAGAGACAGGTGAAAATTCCAATACGATTTTGATGGAAAGAAATCTGTTGATAATATAGGTTTAAACAAACATAAGGAATAATGAATTTAAAATATATAGAAGTCCTACATGGCTTCAACAATCTGCACAAGTCAAGACAGGTTCAGTTTTTGGTTCCTACCAGAAGGGGGCAGCAAAGTGTATAGTGGGACTCCACAGAATTCCCATGTCATTATGTTTCATTGTAAATTACATATTATGCAAAAAAGTTTCATAATAGGGTCTATTTACGCATTATATGTGGTTAGGGTTGTACTTTTTTTGTCCGCTGCTTTCTTTCTTTGAATAAATGTGTTTATCTGTGAAGCTTGTTTTGTTGAACTGATTTTTTTTTTTGTCCTTTGTTTTTTTCCTTGGAACAGGCCATACAACCTCAGTCACAACACGAGTGATAAATAGCTAGTGTTCTCTCCTGAGGGGGAGTGAATGGATTAATACTAGTATTGCATTATAATTCCACTGGCTGCTGACATGATTTAGCCCGAGGCAGAGAGAGAAACGGAGGCCCGACCATACAGTAGTAATGACTGTGTGAACGTGTGTGTGTTTGTGTGTGTTTGCTCTCCGTTTAAACCCCGGTTGCGTGCCACTCCAGTCAGACCTGAAACCAGACCTGAGTGATGAATATATGAGTCAAAGCATGGGAACATGCCAGGTGTCTCAAAACGTTAGACAAATATGCCAAAGCAGTGCTGTGACACCTTAATGTTCTCCACAACCATCCTGTTTACCTCCACTTGCTGATAAGGACTAAATGTCTCACACTCCTTGAGACAGAAGTCCATCCGTTTTGCATAATGACCCGAGACCTCACAGATGGCAAATCTATTTGCTCTCTAAATGCCGTGAGCGTTCACAGGCCTCTTGTGTGCCAGAAAGCAGGGATGGTATTGCGACATTTTCAGGTGAAAAGCTTTAGATCACATCACCGGGAATCCTCAGCTATCCAGGCCAGTTTTACACACCCGACGCTGGTCGTCGGGGGGGGTTGACAGGCTTTCCCTGACACATTAACTATCTGTGTGGCATCGGTTCCTGCTGTGGAACTAAGCGGATGAGGGATTTTCAAGAGAAAATCTCTCATTTAGTTGTCAATACCATGTCATTTCAGTGCAGAGCAGCAATAAGGAGTTGTGGGAAGTCACTTGCAGTTTAAAGAGTGCGGTACCTCTGTGTGGCAGAGATAAATGTGCATTTGGATCTAGCCTAAAACACGTGAGGGAGTTATAGTTCCAGTGTTGGGCAGGGATACTTATTTTGACAGACTGGGAATTGATGTTTTGACTCAAAATACAACTTCACAGGCCAATCGTCGCTTCTAAAAGATCAACTATTATACACTAAAAACACCAGAACAGTTAACTTGCTTTTCTCTTTTGCCTCCAGAGCTCAGAATTCTGAAGCTACAGAAAAAGAGAGGCAAACTAAAACATCCACAGGATTTGAAAACACAGGGGTGTGATTGAAGGGGGGAAAAGCTATCCGAATGTGAAACATATGAAGCAGATAATCAGGAGGTTTGAGCAAACAAACTTTGGTTTAAGCACTTATTTCAAATGCTATGGGTAGAGCGTTAACTTCAGGAACTGACCCCTTCCCCCCCCCCGTGCTAATCTGTGCACCGTGCTTCCTCTGCTGGTGTCACTCCCAGGAGAGAAGAGAGTAGGAAGTAAGGTCAGAGGGGAAATGGGGTTACACACATTTATAAAAATGACACATTCTTGCTCAGAAGCCATCGCTTTAAACCATGCTAATAAAATGCGACATGTCCTACATGACTCGTTTCTGCATCCACGCGTTCAGCCTGTTTTGTAGTTCTTCATATATTTTTAACAGTGTGGAATAACATTGCAGATGTAAAGGATACGTTGAAGGATTCTTGGAGCAGGTTATCTTTCTCCTCTCCCCTCTCTCCCCGCTCTTTTGAGGGTCTTTTAGGAATTGATATGCTTTTTAAACTGTCTTGGCTCCGGCGTTGTGTGTTTTTGTCTTAGTTTTAGGTTGGCCTGATCAGGCTTTGGGTCCATAAGGAAAAGTCTGGTTGGCTCCTTCTGAAATTGTAAGAATACTTCTTTTGCTTTCATAGATGACAACACAAATACTTCATGGACCATTAAGGTACATTCACATAAACAATATACAATATATATGGCTTTTCTCTTCATGGAAACCCATTGCACTAATCTGTTAACATCTATAAAACAAGTAGTACCTGTGAACAAGATCCATCCAGTGTTTAACTGTTATTGTACTGATCTACGTCCTTTCCACTCTAAATTCCTGTTGTTCCACGGTCTATTTATTTCACAATATACATGTTTTAAAAGATTAAAAGATCTATGTGGCTGACAAGGTTCTGTTAACACCACCCAACAGAAAACCACCGGTAAGGAATCCATTCCCATCCCCGACTGATCCCAGTTTGGACTGTGGCTATGTCAGATTTTGGACAAGTTGTTGAATATAAAACATAAACAACTTCCTGTGACACTTACTGACATTCCTCTATGCATTTCAGTCCCTAACTTACCAAAGTGTGTCCGTGAATATATATATATATATATATATATATTTGTACACCATATTAGAATGCACATGTGAAAAAAGGCTGGAAACTTTGCTCCTAATGACAAGTTCTAAACCTTTTTAACGGTGGTGTTTCTTTTCTTATTTGGGAACAATCAGTGGTACAACCCTGTTTTATTCCAGCTGAAACATTTTCCCTGATTTGGCCATTTTACTCATCGGACTGCTTTTGATTCTCTTTACAGATTAGAAAATCTATAAACAACCTCTGACAAAATATTGCTACAATATCCTACAATATCCTTGATCCCTTATTGCAACTTTTAGACATTTTATCAGAAAAAATCGTCTAATTCTAACTGAACACAGGAGAGCAGTGGATGACAGCGAGTGATCAGCCAGAAGCTTTCATCATCCTCATCCATTATGAGAGCTCCATATCAGCAACATATGAGCACAATGCAGTCAGATGTGATTTATGCATCCAGTTGTGAAAGGGAAAGACGTTTGTAAGCGTATGAGGTGCTGCTGAGATGTGTGCACGTGTCTGATACTGAATCCCGGTCACATTCTACCAACGAAACACACGGAGCTCTGCGAGGAGATTTCTTGGCGTGCTGAGAAAAGTAACAAGGGACATCTAGATGATGGAAGAGCAATAAAATACGGAGCGTTTTTCATAACTTCCTCGATTGATAGAAACCATATATAATTAATCTGCTCCCTCAGGTTTATTGAGGGTAATTTTTTGGTGTATTGGCCCAGGTTCCCTTGCCATCATCTTCCTTGCTCTTCTTCATGTACGTGATAGTTCTATAGTTGTCATTATGATACTTTCCAGTGGTATTTATCATCTGATGATAGATGTTTAGAATCACATGCATCTAACCTTTTAAGTCTCAGAACGGGAGGATACATGTGCATCATGCATTACCTCCAAGTTCTGACCCGTGGTTCACCCTCCCCCGAGGAACGCTATGCATAGCTTGAATATGAGGAAAATAAATTCATCAACATCCAGAATATAGAAAACACATTCTCAACAAGTTGCCAATGAGACTGGGGCTTGCTGCGTTCTGCCTCATGAATGGTGGTCCCTGACAGATTAACGAGTTCCTCCGGAGACCGAGGCCGTAAATTCTGGGAGCAGCGTCACAGCGGTCTGACCCCGCTGCACTTGTCTACTTAAAACATAACTTGAAAAGCTATCCCCAAGTTTGTGTGTCCATTTCACGTCTTCCTATTTCCGAAAGCAGTCAATCACCGAAAGCTGTCAAGGAGTCCTTCAGAGTAATGGACTCGCAGCATTCTTGAAATCGCGCTGACCTTTTGACTCTGAAGTAAATGATCCAGAAAAACCGATGATAAATGAGCTAAATGGATTACTGAAGAACAACCGATGAGCACAAACACCACAGAACGGGGAATAGCTGGAATTTCTGCTGTGTTTGTGGCCGGTGTGAGAAAACCTTTTGATGGGGGACGCCGCAATGATAATGATTATGAACCGAAAATGTTTTTCTTACGCTGGAAAAATGGGAGCGGGTTTTTTCAGGTTGCCCTCATCTTTAAACTGTAACATAATATAGATATAACTATTCGAAGAAAGATCAAGTTGGGGTCAGGAGTTTTCAAACTATCTCCTTTAAGGCAAATCAAATCCGCAGTTCGACAACAGAATACTTTCAGGGTGATTTAGCGGACTCTGGAGAAGTAGTGCACTGCTCGGCCATGCAGCCACACCTGCACAAATATGACCGTCAGAGAACAAGCCTCTGAAAAAGAAAAGACACATTATTCTGCATGGGAAACTAGCAGTGAGTTCCTAAACACGTCTGATGTGATTTAGGAACAACATCTTTCTCTGATGAAGAAAACATTAATGTTTGGCTGCCATTAAATAAATTAGATTGAAACTTTCCAACTGTTGAGCTCAATAGTGGATTGACTACCTTTTTGTGGCACAGGGAATAATTTACACGCATGAGGAGGGGCTAAGTTTATATGAAATCACTAATTGACCTAAAATACATGTATTTTGGATTGTGGGTGAAAGCCTAACTACCAAGAGAGAACCCGAGTTTATACGGGGGGAACATGCAAACTCAACACAAAGAATTCAGCCGTGCAGCCTAATCTTTATCCAATCAACCCAACTGACTTAGAAAGTAAATTAATCCAATTTCTGATATGCCAATTAAAAGAACGGATGAGATGATGTTAGAAGAAAATCCCCTTTAGCCCTTAAAAGCCAGATCAAAAAATAAAAAATAGAGGAAAATTCTTATATTTTGTTTGAAGCCTTTGTTTGGGCCTTTAACAGAAATAAAGTTTGAATATTAATAAGTTATTACAGTGTGATGAGTTCAGATTATTGTGGTGTAGTCTTCTGCCCGCTGTTATCTGGGATATCTGATTGTGTGCAACAGGGTTTTGAGTAAAGTTTTTACCATTAAATGAAGCAAAAGGTCTGATATGTAAATCTCCAGCAGACCCAGCTTCAAAAACGACAGATTTTGGGGTTTAGGTCAAGGAGTACAACACAAGGCTGACCATGTCCACTGAGAAAAGAAAGAAAAGATTATGAAATCATAAAAGAATCTGGTAGCACAACTGTGGGGTGTTTTAGAGTCACCTTATGCTTCACTAACTAAAAGATGCATGAGGAGGAAAATGTTAAGTCTGATCTCTGACTTTATTTCTTTATTCAAGATTTGAGTTTAAGATTAAGTCAGAGAACAACAGAAATAAACGTACTCTGAATTTGTCAAAGAAAAATCCAATATCAACCACACATCCTGTTTGACCTGTTAGAATATTCTAAATCGTACAAAATTAACTCTACAATCTGGGGAAAAATGTATCGATCTAAGACCAACAGAACTAAGAGTTCTTAGGTAAAAAAAAACAAACTTATGAGTGAAATCACACACATAAATGTCAGTTTTCAACGCATCAGCCCACAATAAAAAAACAGTGGACTCACTATTCTGTTCAACTTAGCAATTCACAACAAACATTATGCTGTTGATTCTACACTCTCTGACGTTGGGCTACACACATAAAAAACTGAGCTTAGCACAAAAATGGACAGGGTCTGCGGACTGAAGTTTCCACAGAACAAACCCGCGCTGTGGTTTCCACTCTTTCACGGAATTAATCCACCATATGTTACTCATAAAAGTACGTGCATATACAGTGGTCTAATAACAAGAACAGCCACTTACCCTAACTTTTTCCCTGCACTTCTCATCCCCTCCACCACTCTTTCTGCACTTCCCTCCATCTCTACATTATCTCCACTATCACCTCTAACACAGTCTGAGTGGTGGTTTCCTCCTATGGAGCTTAATGTTAAGTCAATGCTAACAGTAATGTAGTATCTGCATTGTAATTTGCTTTGGACAAAAGTGTCTGCTAAATTTCATAAACACAACACAACAATAATTGTTAACTTTGCCCTTCAATCCTAAATAAATATGAAAAAAGGAGTCTCTCAGATGATCTCCAGATCCCCCAATCAGAAAAGGAATTATATTCTTCATCTCAATGTTTTTTCTGACATTTAGGTAAGCAACTACTACCAAAACAAAACCTCTGACAAAACATAGTCATAGTCTTTGTTGCGTCCCTTGAAATAGTTTCTCACACCAGAATTGCCACCCAGACCTGTTTTATTTTATTGAGTTCAGTCCGTCCTCTCTGCTATGCTTAAGCTTCTGAAGCTTGGCTACTCATATTTTACCCTGTTTGAAGAGCTCTTGCAACTCTTTTGTAGTCAGAGCTGAGAAGCATGGCTTTTTTTTTTATAAACCCCTAAAAAGAGCCCAGTGCAAAAACTCCATTTGAAGGCAATAAGCAACCATTTTTGATTGGACTCTTTTACCAAATTTGTGCGTGTGAAGGTTTTTTCCACAGAAACGTTTCAGTTCCATCTCTTTTTGTTCAGTTTTGGCTAATGCTAATGACTTAGGCAATGAGGGTACCACTAAGAAATGTATTATTATGAGGTATACAGTAGGTTTATCTATCAATCATATCTGTTCTGTCATTCAAACAGCCTCATACTGAGTACATCCTTGTCTTTTACTGCAGATGAGAAAGCCTCTAATGTCTGTTGTTGTGCAGTGTTGTTGTACTGAAAACACCTTTGTCTAAAGAGAGGTGTGTCAGTAGTAGTGTTGCTGAACCCAACAGGAATTCTGACCAGCGTGTGTCACATACATTTAACTAAGATCACAGGAAATGATATCATAAGGGATTTGATATGTCTTTTTCACAGTCCTGGGAACAAACTATCTGCTAAAAGTTAAAGTTAACCCCTACAACCGACACAATTCCAAAAGAATTTCAAATGAACATTGCACTAACTCATGAAGTGTAGGTTTCTGCTATGCAACTCACCAAGGCAATCTTAACCTAAGACAGTGTTTTTGGTATTTTAGAACCATGTTGTTGCAAGGATGCGAAACATAAAAGGAGATGGGAAAATACTACTAATGTTTTTGGGGAAAATCCCGTCTTAAAGGTAAGATTTAAGAAGGGAGTAAACCCGTCAGTTTCTCTGAGTCCCTGAGATGTTACAACATCTGAAAAATGGCGGCTTCACACTGAAGTTCTGACATAAACAGAAATTCATGTTCCTCAGTCTGTCTGCAGCATATTTGAGAGATATACCAGGACTTTTTTTTTTGCATATATTCAGAGTAATAATCTATTGACAGTAGGCTGTATGAGTGTGGTTTTAACATCCACATGAGCCTGAGTGGATTCATCCATTCACAGGATAACCACGTTAGTGCACGTGATGTGTGGCGCTTCATGCACGGACGTGGGGGGATATATCTGCTAAGGTTTTATCCGAGCTATTCTTTACAGCTTTGCTTTGGAATAAACTTTTTGTTTGCCCCTTCTTTCTCCAATCTGGTTTCTCCGCCGCATCGAAGCTTAAGAGAACACCTGGATAAGATTTCCGGGTAAAACTTCACTGGACGGCTGTATGGAAAACTGTGTGCAGGGTGACTGGATGTGTCGTTTCACCTAAAAAAAAAAAGACCGGTAGAGTGTTCTGCTTCTACGGTTTATCAAATAGTTTCTAACAGTGACAGCTGCAGATGTCTCAGACACTTCAGGTTCACATCAAAACGCTGAGTCCTCAGATGGATTGAAGAATCAACAGGTTACGTGTTACCTGGCGGAAAAACAACCGCAAGGAAATTATGTGAAGATGTAAAACAAGCAATGGTCATGAAATTTGACCAGCAGAGTGCTGGTATCAGTGTAACACAGATAAGGTCCCTCTCTCTCTCTTTCTCCAGTCCTTTCTTTGAAAAATGCATACTAAAACAATCAGATACTCACCCAAAGAATTGAAAGAGAAATATGCAGGGCATTATAAGGTCCATGGAATTCACCATTTACTCCCACGGGAGCCATCTGGATTGGAAGGAAGAGTTGGCTATTTTTCACTAAAGCAAACGGTAACCAAAAGCAATTGAACCACTTTTGGTTACTTTTCAAAAACGATTGGATCCAGAAAGTGTTTCTGATTTCACACATTAACTGGCGACACCCATGGCAAATAGCTGAAGCAATAAACCGGACTTCTCTTCAATTTACCAACTGAAAACAATTTCATCCTGTTATTGTGAGGCCTCAGGTTATGGGAAAGTTGGCTTTATGTATATGTTGTGAAAAAATCTGGTAAATGAGGACAGTGTTGCTTTAATGTGTGCTAAAATGTACAACACTCAGATTTGATGAAAAAAAAGAAAAATGTCTTTGAGAGATTATCTAGGTTTTTTTCAAATCTAAATGAAAGTTTACAACTCTATGCAATGAAAAATGACACTTTTCTATGTTTTTTACACTCACAACTATAATTGAAGAGCTTGATGAAACCATTGTGGCACACACACATATCAGAAGACCTGGACAGGACTATGAACACCTCACAGCCAATCAAACAGCCAATCAAACTAAATCAACAGCACATTTTCTTCCTCTGAACTTTAAACTATAACAAAGTAAGCCAAGGCATTTTAAAAAACCTTTACGGACGCACTACAGGGATCACAGTGATCTAAGCTATCTGGAACTCCAGTTGACAGACATTGCGAGGGATTATCAAGGTTTCACATTTAAACATGTCCACTAAAGCCACCTCTAAAAGTGGGCCGTAAACATCAGAAATACATCCTCTCACTCTTCTCACACCACATTTCAACTTTTCCCTCAGGTAGCTCAATTCAATCCTGCAAGACTGCAGAGAGACGAACAGAGAACAGACTGCAAAACAGTCTTTCCAGGAGGAAAAGACAAACCTTTGAACCCCACTTTTCAAGTCTTTTGACAAGGGCTTTACAACCAATTTTGATGTCAGCATTTATGATCTGGCGGTAACTGGATGGAGGAGCTGGCTCTCTTCCTGGTTCCTGCGGAGTGTGTGTGCACTGGGAGAGGTGAGTCCAAATCCATGCTCTGTTCAAGAGGTCATCTTGGAAGGATGACTTTACTGAAAAACTGATCAATATTACTGTCTTGTGGTTTTCTAGAAGCTTCTACAAGTGTTTTTGGTTATGTCAGGATCAGGGGCTATTTCCTTCGGAGTCCTGAAGTAATTGTTGTTTTCTCTTTGTTTGTCTTAAATTGGTTAGCTGGGAACCTGCCATGCTCAATATTCTCACAGTGAAGGTTTTTTTGTTGTTGTCATAAACTTTTTCAATTATTCTTTTAAACTTAAGTTTGGCTTCTTGCCGGTAGAATCTGTGTTGAGAGAAGGTTTGATTGTGATGACCACACAACTTTAATTGCAAATGTTTGAACAGAGTTGATACGGGAATTATTAGTTATTCATCTGTTGATGCCATCCTTCCATTTTCTATACCGATTTATTCCACATATAATATATATTATCCATTATTGCAAAAGGCTGAGGCTTACACATATGTCTGACCTGTCCAGTCTGTCTTAGCCCCGCCTAAAAAAAAGGAATATCATCAAACTCCACATAGAAAAGCCTCAGTCAGGATTTTCATCAGGAAATCTCTGCGAGGCTACATTACAAACC
>CAJRST010033334.1:21586071-21609170 GCA_907169785.1 Menidia menidia
CCTGCCCAAATACCAGCTGAAGTTACCCAATGCCCCTGAACCGGACTCCAAACACTTACAGCAAGTTGAGGATAAACCGAAAGGATACGATGCCTGCACTCCCCCCACTTCTCTCTTATCTACTCCCACTGACCAAACCTTGCCCACAAAGAATTTTGGAAATGCTATCTCTTTTTCACTAATGGAAACTTGTGCCAAAAACAAGATGAGTGCTGTCACATCCACACAAGGCCAGTTTGTCTTGTCTTGCACGGTCCCGACTCTTTATCAGAGTGGAACATCAAAACTTAGTCAAGGTTTAGCTTCTAATCAAGGTCTGGTGCACAGGCAGTTTGCAGCACCCACAAAAACCACAAGCTGCCTTCAAGATTATCAGACAGGATTATGCAGCACGCTGATACGTCCTTTAAAGACTTCCGAAAACTCCATACCTTCGCAGTTACCCAGACCCAACGCATCTGCAGCTGCAAGTGAATCTTCAACCACAGCCAACAATCAGACATCTGTCACCCCATCTCCATCGTACCTCAGCCTTATCCCTCCTCTATCTCACGCACAACCCTCACCGGCCTCAGGCTGGACAAACCCTGGAAACGGAGCACCGGTTGGCTCAAACCCCCCAGTCGTGCCTTGTCCCGTTACCCCTTACGGCCAGCCAGCTCCGAAGGTATTTCACGTGCACACAGCAGACCTGCAGATCTGCCTTCAAATCATATCTGACGAGCAGCTGGCCCTCATCGCGCCCCAAATCGAGCGACCATTAAACACTGGCCCGTCTCAAAAATGTGAGATTGAAGGAATGTCTTCAAAAGTTGTCCAAAAACAATCTCACAGCTTTGTCACGCGGGAAAATAGCAAGGAAGGAGGGAACGATGAACGACCAGGAAATCAGAACAAGACGGATGAGGGAAGGCCTTCGCCAGAACTCAGTACAGAGAGAATTACACCTTCACTCTCTGGACAGTTTGTGCAAAGTCAGCCAGGTCCCCGCCCGGCTCCGGACAGAAACGCCACTCCAGCTGCAGCTTCAGATGAATCAAACCCTCCTCCAGGCTCATCCTCACACCCACACACAGACGGCCATGTTAACAGGGTCACACAAACTCGGGGCGCTGCAGGCGATGTTATGTCAACTGAGGCTTCGCTCAGAAGTGTAAACTCAGAGGAGAGCCAAACTTCAGAGGTTGAACAAGCCTTCTCTTGGAGCTGCTCTGCTGACGGGCACTTTTTTCCAGACAAGAGAGTCAGCCAAGATGGAAAGGTCTCACAAAATCTTTACGGCCAACACAAGCTTAGTGTGAGCTCTCTTTCAACAAAAAAAGTAAATCAGGACGGCCTGAAAAGTGAACAACTCGCTAAAGAAAGCCAACCCAGCCTTCAAACACGGACTCGAGCAGCCTCGTGTAATGCTGGAACATTGAAAAGCAGAAGGTTGCAAAGTGTTGAAACCCTCAGTCAGGGAACCGGTGCCGCATGCGCTGATGAATCACTCTCTTCATTTTCTATTAATAAGTACAAAGCCTCAAAAAAGCTGAACCCACAAGCATCCACTCACTGCAGTCATCCGGAGGAACGCACATTGAGTGAGAGTCAGAATCCATCCATTCATCCAGGGATAAAGTGCAACAGATTGGGGCGTTTAGACAAAGTGTCCCCTTCTTTGGAAACCACTACATGCAAATCACAGGATGTGGTGAACTCAGGGACTCCAGAAACCCATAAGAACCAGTCCACTTCTCCAGCATCTGATGTACAGTTGGAAAGACCAAAGGACGGCCGAACTGTGTGCTCAACCAATCAGCACCCAGACAGAGGTATTACTGAATGTCTTTTAATCAAGTTGAAACTGCATTATTTTGTTTGGTCATACAGACATATTGAGTAAACACTTTATACAGTACTGTAGTACAGTACAGTACTATATCCAGTAGAGAAACTCAGGTTAATTTCAACATAAAGGTCGAATCTGACAAAAGATACTGTGTAAAAATGATTTTGGTAAACTATATGACTTGACAGTAACTCCTGTGTTGTCTTTTCTAAATGACCAGTGTCCAAAAAATGTTCTGAGACCTCTGAAACCCACAGTAAATAAAAACATTTATCATTTCTGCAATCAGGAAAAATATAAAAAATAGCTGACATCAGGAGCAGACAGCAGCTCAGAGCATCTGCAGTTACAAAAGTTCACGCAATATGCTTACAGCAAAGCATAATAAGGAAAAAAAAATCATAAGTCTGCATCTGTTGCCTCTGTGTCTCTACGCAGATTAGACAATGAATGAATGAATGAATGAGACAAGATGGAGTTTTTAATTAAACATTAAACTGGTTAGAAATTCTGATGTTAACATGTTGCTCACAAAAGCCATCCATTTCTGAAACTGGTGAACGCTTACATAATAAACACAATAGCTTTGGACAAACAGATTTTAAAAGTCCCCCCCCCCTTAATAACGCAATTGATAAAGTCCTGTCTTGTTTTTTATTTGAAGAGTATATAAAAAACTATAATGAGCAATGATGCAGATTGCTCTGGTCACATTTAGGGACTTTTTTGACATACCTAATTTAAAGCAATGCCCCCATTATAACACAAGATGGCAGTAAATTCAGGTTTGCAGAGAAGCTCTTAATGGTCATTCTGCATAGTCAGAAAAAGAAGCGAACAAAAAAAGATGCTTGGTCAGCCTTGAACAAAACTAATTAAAAGCAATAAAATATCAGTTTAGGTGATAATCATGCTATAATCAAAGAAAATAACCTGTTGCACCATCAGATATTGTGTTGCTTTCATTGTGCACTTTAGTTTTGATCCCTGGGACAATTGATCTGCCTCTAAGGTTTCAGAAATAAAACTGCCGTGGTATCTGTAATATGGTAATAGTCACCAGTTAAATCCTTAACAATCTACCTTTTAAGTTGAATAGTAATTAGATATAATTTCTTTTTTCCAATATGATCTATACATAGGAAGTTGGTTTTGCTAGCCCTTACATTCAAGGCTCTGCACAGATTTTTATATCGAGTTTTTTATCTGAACACTACAACTGGTATTGTTTGTTTACATTTACAGGTTCCTTCCCATGGAAGATCATAATTTGTTCCAGGGTATTGTGTTCATATAAAATCCATTGCTATTGTTTTCTTTTTTGTCACATAAGACAAATCGTTTTTTTTGTTTTGATCCATAGTTGAGAAAAAGGGGCAGATATTATAAGATTATTTTCTTCTTTCTGCTACCTTTCATTTAATTTTTTTAAATTAATTTTTCTTTGTATTGAATGAAATGAATAATTTTTCTTTGTATTGAATGAAATTAATTAAAAAAAAATAAATAAAAAAATACATACATTTATACATATATCTATTTTAATGTACACAATCTTACAGGAGTATGTGTTGACAAAGGAATTGCAATAGAATGGACAAAGAATCTAAATTCTTAAGTACACTACAAACATTAGAAATGCTTGTTGCTGTGGAAAATGCACAGTTTTTCTAAATCAGCTCAAAGATAGACTTAGATAAATAGGAGGCATGTTTTATTTAGTTTAAATCCGCATAAACAATTCTTAAAGTGAACATGGTTTAAACCCAATTTATAGTTCTTTGAAAAGTTTCTATTTTCATAAAACACTTGAAAACCGGCAAGACTGACAAATATTGTGGATTCAGGAGTTCAAAGAAAACAACTGCTTTTCATTTGTTTTCGTTACCCCAGGGCTTCTAGAGGGAGTCTCCCTGGCAGAGTGCGGAGCCCATAAGGATTTGCACACACTGGAACATGCAGGGGCTGCTCAGCCAGAGAACACAGACCGGAGACCAGAACCGAGCCAAGAGGAGGCAGGGACACACTACCAGACCCTGGACGAGCCCAGAGGCTGGGGGTTGACCGAGGAGGTCAACAGAATAAAGTCCAGTAAAGGAACCGAGCCTCTCTGCAGATACACGGTGACCAAGCTGGAGGTGAGACGTTAAATCATAGAGTTTCCAAAAAGTGTTCACATATTGTTTACAACATGCGAACCAATATGTGTACTAACATAGTGGGAAAAATATTTTTTATTCAAATAAGTATTCAACGTGTCTGTCCAGTTGAATTCCATTTATTTCTCCAGTTTCACCTCACAACAAATGTCATCTCAAGGCATGTCAAAAATACAATCCAGGCCAGTGTTCTTTGCCCTCCACAGAGATAAATGTATTGTGAATGTAAACTGAAGCTGGTCTGGCTGTATGTTTTGGCCCAACACTTTATCGGTCCATGTTGGGTCGGTTTTTTTCTTATATTTGTCAGAGTTTTGGGTGTTATACGGTTATCTACTTTTGCTCCTTTGGAGAAAATCAAGACCTTTCATTTTTCAATGGGACAATATCCCCATGAAAATGAGAAAAACACACAGAGGTCACATTCTCACCCATTGTTAATAAAAAGATTGATAAGGGGTTGTTGATAGTAAATAATTAATCCTCAGAACTCATTGTTTAAACTTGTTGTAGTGTCCAATAATATCACCAAGCTCTGCTGTTAAATAATATGTTTTTTTGCATTTTTTAATGCATTTCCTCCTTGCTGGTGTCAAAGAGATAAAAGAGCTGTGGAGGTGTATGTCATGGGGATTATTCAATTCTTAATTGTTTGGCACTTGTTCCTGTTAGAGGCCCAAATGAGCCAACTTTAATATTTTAAAGAAAACAAAGAGTTACCATGACACATTTTTGCAGTACAACATAGTTTTACAAGGTTATATAAAACAAAAAAACATATATTTTTATTGGTTTTGGTAGAGGCAGGAACGGGGGACTTGGAATAACACACATGGCTGCCAGCCAGGAAACCCTAATTCATTTATCATCTGACAGTGGTTGAGTTTAAATTCTTTCATTTTCTGATTTTTTGCAGTCTTACTGTGTTTTTGATGTGGTTTGGTGCAGGCTATCAGCTTAAAGGCCTTCAAAACTCTTAGGCTCACCTGGAAATGAAAACAATGTGTAGAAACACATAAATCTTTTTTCCGGTTTGATGTTGGTCAACCCTTGTTCTAAGTTAAACTAAGTTAAAGGTATCAGGTAGTTTTACTTTAATGCTGGATGTATCTTTTGGTCCGTTGAAGATATTAATCCTCTAGGTTTCCTGGAGAGACACAAAAAAACATCTCCAAACCAAACTCAGTTGATAAATGATACAAAAATATATCCGATCATTTATTTTTTTTACCGGCTTGATCTAACTCAGGATTGAGGGGGGACTGGGGCCTATCGCAGCTGCCATTGGGCGGTAAAATGGTTATAACCTGAACAGGTTGGTAATCCATCACAGAGCCACTTATAGATAAAAGAGTCAAACAATCACGCACAAAAATACTTACAAACAACTTATTTCAGTTTTAAATGTATCAGCCCCATATCAAACTGGTTAACATCTTGGATATTAATTTTAGTCTTTGGTTCAAAGCACATAGCGTCCATTTCTTCCATAAATATCTTGGCTACTGATTAATCTGAATACTGTGATCTCTGATCTATGAGACTTCATTTAGTACAGCTCAGTGGTATTATAGCAATGCAGAAAGCTAAAGCTAAGCTAATTAACTTTAATGCTTTGACCTGATTGTGTGAGTGTGTGTTTAATTAGTATCTTATGTTATGTTTATGTTTTATTTTGAACTCTTTAAACCTAAGGTATTAAGCTATTGTCTTGGCCAGGCTTCCATTGGAAAAGAGATCATTGTGTCTCAATGGGTCTGACCTTGTTAACAAAAAAAAGGCCATACGTAAAGAGAAGGTTCAGTGGAGGAGTCATGATGATCATAATTTTCAAATGTGATGGTAATATTTCTATTCATGTTCCTTTTTTACAAATAGGGAGAAGACACAAATGCCCAGATGGATTCCTTTAGGTACTCCAGTCTGTCTGAACAGCCTCTTCACTATTGTTCCCAAGCACACTCAGGATTGTGTGAGTGTCCTTCACCACCTTCTAAACAAACTCCAATTTCATCAAATATCCTCAATTTGCCTTCTAGCAGCGTCCGTGCCGGCCACCCCAATTCACCACTTCAAGAAATGAACCACTTGCTAAACTCGCAGCAGAACTGGAGAAGCAGCATCATCTCTGACCAACACACGCGGGTTTTGCATGAATCCGGTTTGAGTCAACACGTTATAGCGCATTCCCATTTATTCCAAACTGAACACATTTTCTCAAGAAGTGAGCCCTGCCTCCAGCAAACTCATTCAGTCTCACACGAACCGGAAAAGATACTCAGCGCCAATCTCTCGACTCAGCCAGAAAACATGAATACAGCCATGGGCTCCAGTTATACGCTAACTTCAGGGATCCACAAAAACCCACGTCTCTCACCCGATTTTATAACCCTATCCTCCACGCACCAAAGCTCTGATCCTCACTTCTGCAGAACAACTAGATTACCGTCAAAGAACAATCAGAATAGTGGTTCTCCACTGAAGTCATTTACATATCTAGAAGCTAAAGAGAAGCAAGACTCTTTAGAAATGAAACCAAATGAGCACTGTCAGAGTAGTGAGTGTGGGAGAGCTGACCTCACCAGCAAATACCAGTCCATCCTAATGGCTGGCTCGCTTTCAGGCTACCAGCCGGCCGAGTGTGTGGCGGGGGGGGTGCGGCCGGTGCTGAGCTGCTACACAGAGGACACCAGCAGCAGCGATGACGAGGGGAAGCTCATCATAGAGCTGTAGGAGCATCACACAGCTCCAAAGAGCCAGGCCGTTTTTTTAAAGCTGTCCTGAACAATGGCTTTCCAGGCTGTCTGAAAGTCTTCCAAAGTTCGTTTCCCCTTCATTTACAGCTCAGGCCCTGATTAAGTTTCAGGGATTTATATATTTATGCTACTATACATTGACCTATAATTCATTCAAGTCCAAAAAAAGACATCCAAGGCTGTAAAATTGATATGTTTAGACATAAATGAGGTTTAGAAAATGACCAACTTTAAATACTCTTTGACTCTTTTGCTGACTGATAATAATTTGGCAATTTGTTTACTTTAGATGACATGTAAAAAATGCAAATAATATTTTGAATAAACATGGGGATTCCCAAAGAGCTGGTAGTGGAAAACCTGAACTTTTCTCATCTTGGTGTACAGTATTCTTCAATAATGTAGGAAACGGGATAATTGGACAGCAAACTAAATCAAAAGCCTGAAATTGTAGTTATTGGAGATAATCACTTTCCGAAGGTGATGTCACTAGGAAATGGGGAAAAAAATCTGAGGAAGTCCTGAGACATTTATTGTTCTCTGGAGCTGTATTAAAGGGGTCTCTATGGAAAGGTGACTGTCAAAACACCATTCCTCAGAAAGGGAAGCAGTGAGAAAAAGCTTTGCCAAATTACACAAAATCCGGACTGAAAATGGAACTTAGAGATTAATCCTTTCCAGCTCTGACGCCTCTCCAGAGCCCTGAACTCGACAATGTTCAGGCAGTTTTGGATCAAATTCACATAGCACTGAAAAAAAGGCAGGCAGCAAAGAAGAACTTTGGAATATCTATATGGGAGCCTGGAAAACTATTCCTGAAGACGCCTTAAAGGAACAATAAGAAGGTTTTTCTGAGAAGTTTGAAGAAGAAATGCAGACACTTACTGACCCTTTTGCAGATTTAATTGGCGCAAACTCTGTTATGATTTACATAATCTAAAGCGGTAATATTCTTAAGGTTTTAATTAATTATTTGTGGATTTCCTGTTAGAAATAAGGAGTGATTGTAGATTTTTCTTCACTTTTTTTATAGTACGTCTTTCAGGTGCAATTTGTTGACGAGGAAGAAATACTTACAATGATTGAGTTCATTTAGTGGACAAAGCCATACCACACAAGCAAAGATAGGGAAATTAAACTAACCCTAAATGCTAACAAGAAAATATTCAATATTAAGTATTTTGATTTCTATTTCCATGATTATTACATAATTACATACATTGTAAACCTTATAGGCAATAGCATGATGTGACAAAGTCAAGCAAGTATAAAAAAGTTTACATTAAAGAAAAGCTAGAATCTGATTATTTTTACATCACAACAACTTACAAAACCTGCAATTACTGGCTCATGATTCACGGCTGTGGGGTTAGTCATCTGGGGTTCTTTTATGCAAAACAAGAGACTTTCTCTTGGCTTCTCTTGACAGCAGGACACGTGTTTGGACTTGATCATAAATACACAATAAACCAGCCTCCACTCTCTGTAATCACTCTGAAACATTTTAAAATACAAATTCCATTAAAGGACACCAATGACACGCTATTTTTCTTCATCGATGTGACAGTTTTCTAACAGAGAGATATCAATACCAAGGTGGTGTATCATTCTGTTGGATTTCACACACTGGTTTCAGACATAGGGCAGTTTCCCGGTTCTGCTGTGGAACCTGGCCTACAGAACAGCCCGGTCTGTTCGGTTGGGATTGAGCAATATCCCCGTCCTCCACCGGTGTATCGTTACGTTTATGATTGATGGTGAGGTATTGGAGAGCAGATCCTCGGTCCCGGACTCCATGTTTCCTGGGGATGGGTGCTCTGTCCCGGCCAAAGGGGGCCACGGTCACCCTAACCCTAACCCTAACCCTTTAATGGAACAGGAGCACCTCATGTGCTCTTGTTGCTTTTTTTTTTAAATTTCCTGGTGGAAAATGTTACTTAACTTAGGTCACAGAAACAAATACATGATGTAACAACATTATATATAAGAAAAAATACTTCCATTTTTAATCCCCCTTTTGGAACCGTTTGCAGAGGCTGGAAAATAGATCTTGTGTTCATGTTAACAATAAAGCCTAACTGTGCAGGGTTACTTTATTAGCTCTCTAGTATTTTACCATCTACCTTTTTGCTTATCTTTGCAAGTGTTAACAGTTCAAACGTGTCCCGCGATATCTCTCACAATCAGTGGGATTTCTGCCCTGAACAAACATGGTGTGCACTTCCCCATGTAAACAAACAACACACACCTACACGCACACACATATCTGCCGTGGTATGCGACTGCCTTCCCACACGAAAAGCCGTCTCTAAAACGCACTCCCATCCTCCCAGACAGCATCTGTTTGTGTGAATCATGTACATATCATGCCAAAAAGCCATTAGATAAACACACGCCAGCCAGTCAGGATAAGGCTGGAGGGGGGGTGACCTCCCTCCAAGTCTTAGCCTATTAATGAGTCAGCAGCTATTAAAAGGCATCAATCACAGGAAACGGGGTTATTTGTAACATTTCTGTAAATAAAGTTGACTTGTTAGTCATTTCTCTAACCACGGTTGGTCGTGAAATCTTTGCACCTGACAGCTGAAGTTTGTGTTGAGTGTACAACTCTTTGCACACGAGGAATTTTCTTTTCTTTTCCAAGACAGGTGTGATTGAAATTCATTTATGAGGTGAAGATAAAAGCTGGTTTATTGTTCCGTTTCTGTTTTCTTGTGTTTTCTTTTCATTGCGGGTTCTTTGTTGCACATTGTTTAAGTAAGCATAAAATAAAAACCAATATATTCATGTCCAACTAATGTTTAGAATCCCCCAGCAATAATTTTCTATACTGCTTATTCTAAGGAGGGTCCCTGGGGCCTGAAGCTTATGGCAGCTGTCACTGAGCGAGGGGTGGGGTACACACCTGTACAGGTGGCCCTCCCACCACCAGCCCACACAGCATCTAATGACACCCACCCATTAATTCTCCCCTCATGAATCATGTTCTCTCATGGACAGAGCGTGCAAACTCCAAATTCCACACAAAACGGCCCACAGCCCAGGATTCAAACCTGGAAGCCTCTAGCTGGGAAATAACAATGCTTATTTATAATCAGGATGGTAGAAATACACATGCAAAACACACAAATTAAACAGTAAAACACTGAAGTTTTGTACTCAAATAAAATAAAAGAAGAAAACTCGAATATAGATAAGGAGAACTGAAAACAAACAAAATTGTGAATGCAAGTAAAACAAGGGTGTGTGAGACAATCATGAACTCCATTATTGTTTCTACTGATTAGATTACAGATTTACTTTAATAATTTACCTCTATGCAAAAAAGCTCAGTGAATAAGAGAGTTATATTTACACCAATAAGGAAAACCCTTATGTAAACGCTAGCAAATGCATAACATTTAGAAGTAGACTCTAATAAAAATGACTGATATCTAATATCATGTTTTACTCACAGATGAAGATTAGTTGTGAAAATCATAAACTAATGAACTGAAAAGCAAAAAGAAGTGAAGTCCATTGAACAGAAGGCAAGATAGTGAAAGCTTAGCAAAATAAAACAGATGGATAATTAATGTGACATACTAGATGGAAAAATGAACTGATAGCAATGATAATACATCTCCCAACACACAAAATAAATCGTAAACCTAAACAAACACACCAAGAGAGAACCACTGGACATTTGCTGATGGCTATAGTGAAGAACAATGATGAGAAGTGCTCTGCAGCACTACTTGTGCTCTAGTTACTGTTACTGAACTATATTGCATGTACTTTGTACACAAACAAAGCTTAATTTCCCGGGAGGTTTTTTTTCCTCAGCTTTGGCACTACATCCAAAAGAAAAGACCTGGTATACTGTGAGCTTTCTGAGGACCCTTTGGTACTTTTCTCTGCATGACTGGATCTATATAATTCACACGGCATTGTTAAATACTGGTATCGGAGCTGTATTCTCTGATATGAACTGTTATGTGTTTGCCCACTTTAATTGCCTTGGAACTGCACAACTGAATGAAGAAATACAATGATATAATGTTCTTCTCTGTGTAATCATAAGCAACTGAATAACTGTTCTTATATAGCTTTTGGAATTTGCTTAGATTAAATTAGAAGGATGAGGATGCTGAAGACACATCAGGTTCATACAGTTTATTTCTAAGGGCAAATGTTAACCTATGGGTTGAGTTCACCATATGTTCCTCCCAATGTTAGCAGGAACAAAAATAATGCTTGGTCAGCCTTTTCATTTGAATTC
The DNA here is from genome assembly GCA_907169785.1 of Menidia menidia. Lineage (NCBI taxonomy): Eukaryota > Metazoa > Chordata > Actinopteri > Atheriniformes > Atherinopsidae > Menidia > Menidia menidia. The sequence continues at coordinate 21,597,079 of CAJRST010033334.1, forward strand.
CGAAATATTTTGGCATCACTCAGCTCTTTAATTCTAGAGAAAGTGAAACAAATTCAACATTATGACTTGGACATCCCTGGCATAGAGCCCTTTTTTTATTATGTTCCATAACTTTATATTCAATGTTCACCAGCAATCATTTTCATTTTTCTCACTGAGTTAGTTGTTTAAAATTCTCAGTTTGAAAATCCCTGCGTTATGGAGACACCTAAGTTGCTCAGAGCTATGTATAAAAGTCCTACATTCTTCAGTGTGCTGATACACTGCAGTCTGTTCTCCTAGAACACTTGGATTGGTGTGATTCATGAAGATTCACGATGTTTTCAGAGGCCTTTTTTCTCCAAGCTCAGCAACATTTCATGGTGGCAAAACCTCAAGAGTACAAGTTGACAGAGTATTCCTCACAGTGACTAATCAAGTCATTTTACTAAGAAAGTCCAAATAGCTCAGATATCTATCACATCCTGAACCGACACCAGACAGGATCTGACTCAGCAGAAATGAAACAAAAAAGTGAGTTGGCAGGTAGTGGTGATTGAACTATAGCTTCAGGTTTTTGGCTCGTCTGCTGACAGGCACTGAATTTATTGTAAGTAACTAAGAACTGTTAGTATCTTGAAATCAAAAGTAAAATTTAATATATTTAATTCTTGTTGGAATGGAAGACTGGATGCAAACTATGATGTAAGAGTACTCCTAAATAATTCAAATCTATGGTGAATCAGAATCCTTAAGAGGTGCTGATGAAGCAACGTGGTAAGGAAAGTAAAAGGGGACATATGCCGACCACTTCCAGTCATTTCATTCTTAGTCTTGTGCACCTTTAGATTATATTTCCAAATTTCGCAGCTCCCAACAGTTTGCAGAACTGGGAGATATGTGAGAGCTTTATCCTTAGAGACTAAATATGAGTAAAAAAGATGCCTATGCTACGGTTTCAAGCATGAAAACACATACGGTCAACCACATGTCTAAGAGCCACGGTCAAATACTGGACAAGCACGACTATAACTGTAAACACAAACTTTATAGTGACACATGGTTTGGTAAATATGATGGAACCCGCAAATATGCCATTTGTTGTGAGAGTAACTCCTACATAAGGAAGAAATGGAAAAGCATGGTTATCTTGTGTATGGATTAAAACAAGTAAGACAACATATAAAGAGCCCCCTTGGCTGCCATTTCACTTGCCAAGCACATTTAATCTTAATTTAATCAATAAAATGGAATAGTAATCAGGATCGTAATGTGTTTTTTTTGCAAAAATAGCATGACTCAAGCAAATTGAGACTAGCTACTTCACAGTTAAGAACCCTGATAAGTTCTCAAGTGGTATTAAATCTCCAAAAAGAGATGTTGACATAATCTAAGGCTGTTTGTCAGGTACGTGGATCGTTTTAATCGAGAAGTGTACAGAAAGCTGTTTTACTGTTTGATGCCATCAATCTGTAGAGCATTAGTTATGGCATGAGGAGTTGAATTTATGGAGAGCATTACAAACCAACCCCAGAATGGCCCGCACAAAGAGCAGTGGATAATTGTAATATCACAATCATGGTTAATCGCCATATCTGCAGAATGCAACGAGTGAACGCTGAAGACACTTCATACATCACAGCAACACTGTAGCAACACTGAAGACTTTATAAAAAAAACAAAAAAACAGCCATAACAGAAAGAATCAAGCTCTTAACAGGAGTTGCATAATTCTACAAAACCTTTCAGTTTTGCCCTTAGCGTTTCCTCCTCCTTCTACAGTTCTTTCACAACAATAATGGCTTTTGTTAAATAAAAGGGTAGTATTCCTCAACTCTAATTCTCAGGGCTTTGCTGCTTCTACATATTTTCATCAACAGGCATGTTCAGAACTTGACGACATAACCTGTGGAGAGCCATTTTGTTTCATTCATTCATTTATTTCCTTTAAAATACTTTTATATGCGCACTTATGTATATTAAGTCTAGTGGCTACTCACTAAAGCAGTCATTGGCTCAGCTCTTCACTTGGAGTCTGATTTATGTCATTCAATTATCCACCTAGCTCTGCAAATATTTTAACAGTAAAATGATTTTTTGTCATTTCAGATATTTCCAAAAAACAAGCTCAGGTTATGATTACAAAAAATAATGAACACTTACATTTTCAATAATCATCTAAAATTTCAGAATATTCTTTTCCAAATTACAGGAGGAGTTTTTCGGATGAGCTTACAAAAGGCAGTCTATATTTCTGGAGTTATTTTATTCCTTAATGTCAGCAGCAGCTTCCATGTGCAAACAACACCTGGAATCCACTAAAGACCTTTGACCTGTTTATTGGGAGAAGAAACAACACTGGAAAAGCCCTCAGCCAATCAAAATAAAAGCACTGTTGAATTGCCTTTTCCATGAGAGAGGTTTTCAGAAGAAATAATCGTAAATGTTTTCATTATCTTTACTTTCTGATATGAAATACTCATGTGTGAGGCTAAGCTAAGCAACACCAAACACAATATGCACATTGTTGATTTTAAAAATAGATTTACTGAGCAATAGGGGTATATAAAATGTATGTATGGCTAAATTAAATGTAGTTCAAAGTTAAAAGCAAAGGTTGAAATTAATATGTTTCTTGCGATTCTTTGATACTGATTTCTTAAATCTTAACAATCTAAGAATAAAATGTAGTCCTATGTTGAAGTTAGATCAAATTAAAGACAGACAGATGACTTTTCATAACTTTTCATTATGAAGTGTGTGTATCCTTTCCATCTGCTGATTCTAAAATTCAGACACAGTGAATCTGTGAGAGAAAACCTCATCCCCTAGCAGTCAGCGGTGGACAGATTTGTTTTGAAAATCTCGTGAGGAAGTGTGTTTGACGTTAGCGCTGGCTTGTGACAACATGAGGAGCTCTTATTAAAGCGGAGTCTGGTTTGGGGCAGCAAACGCAGAGTGGCAGCAGAGCGGCTGCAGACGGATCCTGTCGCCTGGCCTGGAGGATGTTTGATCAAATCCCAAACTATCTGCTTCTCTGGACCTCTCAACCTTTGGAATTCTTTCCCTTCTTTTTTCTTTTCTAAAATTGGTTTCTAATCTTTCATACGTAATGGCATCATTAGTGGATGTGGGAGTTTTGGTTCTCATTGTGATGGGAGCATCTTTAGCCAATGGTGAGTAATGGATGTCCTTTGATATTGCTCATTGTTGACAACAATTTTTTTCTAAATTTCCCATTTTTGGCTTTAGCGAAAATTCTAACTAATTGTTTCTGATAATTACATTTTTTTCTGAATAGAACAAAGTTGTAGAGACTGAAGTAGAATGATTATTCTTCATATCAGTTATCATAAAAGTGTTTTTCTAGAAGTAGAGCTATATACAGTGGGGGAAATAAGTATTTGAGCCCTTGCTGATTTTGCAGGTTTGCCCACTTACAAAGAATGCAACGATCTATAACTTTAATCATATGTACATTCTAACAGTGAAAGACAGAATCCCAAAGAAAATTCCAGAAAATCACGTCATATGAATTTATAAAAATTGATAACCATCTGATGAGGAAAAATAAGCATTCTTTGTAAGTGGGCAAACCTGCAAAATCAGCAAGGGCTCAAATACTTATTTCCCCCACTGTAACTAAACTTCAACATGGTAAATGTAACAGCTCACACAGACTGTTTTTTATAAACCGTTCCATTTGCTAATATAATCTATTGTAATCATCCATTCTGCTGAATGATTAACATAATGCAGTATTTGTATAAGAGTGTATCCAGATACAAAGTCTCTACAGGTTTAGGTTCAGAAATATTTTTTACACAAGAGATATTTGTTGATGTTTGGCATTTCTGTCCATAAATATATGGCACACACACATCTTAAAGGGTAAAGTCCTAGGTTAATATGAATCCCATAAGTCATTATAGCAATGTTTTAAGACTACCTCATTCATACTGCATGATGCCTTTTGAGTAAACGACTCTGGTCCTGCAGGTTCTTCATCTAATGAAGAATCGAGTCAGAAAAGAGAGGTGGGGTCAGACCTGCCCAGTGGAGGCCTGCCCAGCAGCAGGGACAGCTCTGCTGCCGTCTCTTCTCAGGAGGAGACCAAGTCCTGCTCGGGCTGTGACCCTCTGAGAGCCCGGAGGCGCAGGAAGAGGTGCACGTGTTACACTTACAAAGACAAGGAATGTGTGTACTACTGCCACCTGGACATCATCTGGATCAACACGCCAGAGTAAGATACCTTTTCCAGATGTGCTCAGTTCGTCTAATTTTCGTCTCATTTTTATGGCTATTTCTGAAAGCAGAAGACGTCACATCATTTATGTATTTCTACAAGATTTATACAAGTGATTTAATACGGCAGTTGAAACATTATCTGGCTATACGTTGCGATTTATCAGGCTCAAACAATGTAAGATTGACATCCTAGATTGATGCTTCTTGGTATCACGTTTCTCTGCTGCGTTTCATGTGTTACACTTCTATCCAAATAGACTTAAAATGCAGATACAGTTAACACCAAAGCTACAAAGAAGGTGCAAATAAGGAAATCACTAGTCAGGCTCTGTTAGAGGCGACAGTGACAGAGGGAAATACAGAAAGAGAAAGCCGGTAGCGGGAGTGGGTAGGTACACCGTGAGAGTTCTGCTGGGTCTTCAAGAGACAGGGAAGCTTCTGTTTTTGTAGCGTAGGTCATTCCACGGCCGTGGAACAGCACGTTAAAAGAGTCTGGGTAGTCTTAAGCCTGGTGTAGGAACTGCTAGTCAACAGTCCTTTGAGGACTGGAGTGACAGAGTAGAGACATAACCCTTTAACAGAGTTCTTAAATAGATTGTAAGCACTTGGGAGGCTAACGTCAGTGGATTGAATTTGATGCGGGAGTATTGGTGCTCAATGAACAGAGGGGGGACATAGGATTACGTATGTGTTGTATTAAAAAGACAGACGCATATATTATTAATTTATTTATATGTATCTCGGTGTGTGTTTTCAGTATATATGTACTGTAGTGGACACTTTACAAACTTGAAAGATTCTTGGAAGCTCACAGCCTGAGCACTCATGTATTTTAAACCAACTCATTTCTGACATTTTAACAAAGTAGCCGTAGGATCTGAGATATATAGGGAACGTTTTCTGATTTACCTGAGTTAAACAATTTTTTTAAAAAGATAGCAGCAGTGGTTTTAATCACTAACACCCTTAGGTGGGTTTGACTAGGCAAGAACACTTTTCCTTAGTTCATAACAAAACAATACGTTCTGCTGAATAAGCCTCATTGTTTCCATTCCTGTTTTTTTTATAAGCTTCATTGTCAGCAAGTGGGATTCTGCATTAAACTTTTGAAGCGTTTTCAGACGGGAGGCACAGCATGCCACAGAAAATAAGGCCCTCCCTCCGATTGATACGCAGATTTGTCTAGGATCTTTAGCTGAGCCTCAGGCGGTGGGGGTTTAATATGGCTCTCTGAGAATGTATAAACACACCTCTCGCTTGGTCTGACGTTAGAAATATGCGTGTGAGAATGTCCGGAGCCGTGAGTGACAACGGTAGCGAGGAGGGTCAACACGTGGTCATCCTTCTGCAGGACGCTCTTTAATTATAAAGCACTGGACAGGAGGGATGCCACCCACTCTGCACAGCAGAAGATTCAGGCTGCCCGGGTCACCGTCCACAGCAAATAATCTGCAAAAGATATCCTCTAAACAAACGACACAGATTAAGCTCTTTTTGTGTTGTGTTCTGTGGGGGGCGTGTGACCTATGAAAGGAATTAATATATATTTCTCGGCATAAAGTGTTTTTTAGCAATTGTCAGCACAGGTTGAGAACAACAGCTTGTATTCAGATTGATAATGAGTACGTTTTTTGTTTCCAGGCGACCTGCATGTTAACGGATATTAGTCCTTTTAGTCCTTTTAACTGTAGTGCAGCCATGTATGCGATCTACCTGTTCTTGTTCAGCTTTATTTAGGGCGAAATATAGATTCCTGATGGCATATTCAGATTTGCTAGGAGCAAAATAACATCTTACCAAAATATTTTGGCTAAACAAATGATTGACTTTTGTCCACAGACAATATTTGACTGTGGTTTTGGATGTGACAGCTGCAGATAATAATTGAGAGCACATATGAGAGCCTGCGAGAACCTGAGCATATTGGAATAAATGACCTGTGGTTTTGGGTCCCTGAAGAATAGCTCCTAAAGTATGTGCAGCTGTTAACAGTTATCTGACCTTCTGACTTTACTCCCCTTAGTTTAGAAATTTTCATCGTTCACACTTCAATTCGCTTTTTCGGCACTATATATCGTACTCTACATTATTTTAGGTGTTGTTGCTTGTGTTTTCTATATCCCTAGGTGCTTGTTTGCTTTTTAGTTACCAATACTAGACACATTTCAGCAGTTGTTTACGAAAAAAAGATTCAATAAAAAGTCAGCTTTGCTTTTAAATGGTGAGAATTGATTATAAACCAATTGCATTGTCTTTTTGGTTAAGGTGGTTGGAAGCTGGTTTTGTTCTGGAAAAAATATATAGGAGCGTAAAATCAGATCTCTGCAACTAAGAAAAGTTGCAAGAGAATACAGCAATGTGCTTTAAAGCTGGACCTGGCTAAATTCCATCAATCTACTTTTCATACCCACTTATTCGAGGTCAATACTATAATAGTATAATAGTATAATAGAATACTAATATCTGACATAAGATGACTGATTTACTGGAGTCACTGACAAGAATAATGGCAGATTCAAGAGTTAATGCAAAAGAGTTGTTGAACAGATTTTAAGGCATATTCAAGTTCCCATTAATTGTTTCATGATTGCATTCCAGCTATACGGGACCTCAGAAGTTTTATCTTGAAACTGATAAAGTATCAGAATTTGTTTTGTGTAATCATGGATCAAATCATAACTTGAATAAAAAGTTAGGTTAAAATAGGCACAACTCGCCGAATATGTTTAATTAATTTCAACAAAGCTCCCTTTTGGTGATAAACTGACAGTGTTTGCCACATTTCTCACCATAGATGATAGAATATGATGATGAGATTAATAGATCTAGCAGCTGTGGTGGCTTATTTACAGTTCTGTGTAGTTTAAACAGTATTAGATATAAATTCAAGTACTTCTCTCAACCCAGAGAAGTTTTTAGTGTCTCAACATCCGCTAGCATACTGTTCTTTTTCAAAATATTACTGGAAGATTAAGCAAGGTGTAGCTCACTTTTAGATTCAAACATTATAATATGATCCACGAAGGGATGTGAAGCAGCAGACACTTTGTTTAAGATAAGAAAATTGACAATATTCTTGGATCTAAATGTATTATGGTAGCCGTGTTATGAAATTCAGCGAACACGGGCCATGAAACCAAATGTTTGCATACGAAATTATCTTATAGTATTTCATTAAAACAATACAGGATTTGCGCGTGTAAAAAAACTGAGGAGAGAGAGTGTAACTGTTGTGTTGTGTTTCTCTGTGGAGGTGTTCAGGGTCTGAAAGTGATCTCTCATAACACGACTGCTTATGCTAGTCAGGAATACTGGGTCTGAAGCTCAAGGGAAACTAGGGACAATTTATTCTCTCAACCTGAGATCCTTCAATTATTTTTTTACTTTTAAGCCAATTCTATTTCACACCAAATGGTAGCCAACATGAAAATCCATTATTCACTATTTTTCTATTTTGTTTGGAATTGTAACGTTTGTATTGTATAAGCGAGACCTGGGAGAATCACTCTGAGGAGAGGCCGGGCACGTTTTGATGAACTGTAGGGAAGTCCATATTCAAATGAGCCATTTATACAACTTATCAAGAAAAGAAAGAAAAAATAAGTTGAAAAGTAAACACAGACTGTCTGCTGTTGATAGACAGTTTGAGAAAGTCTTATCAGTGTTTTTGGAGCTTGTAACCTCGGTTTTACATCAGAGTTAAGTGGTTTTAGCAACCTGTCGGATTGTTTAACTTCTAGATGGGATGTGGTAATGTTTCAAGATTTCAGCTCTGGGTCTTTGCCTATGTAGCAGCGTTCACTAAGAGATAAAATGTTGAGTTCCAATCAAGTTCAAATCAATCCTGGTCAGTCCTTGAATCCTGATCTCTGGTTGGTATCCATTTACCATTTAATAGGAATTCAATAAACAGATTATCAATAAAAACCTCAAGACCTCCATTTTCATAGATAATATTTTAATGTATTGCATTAGTGTACATTATGAAAACATCACTCAAAATAAAAAATAGCTAATCAAACCAATAAAACTATAGGTAGGCACTGCAAGGACATGATGGTAATCATGTTTACAATTAGATTTCCTTAGCCTCCAATTGCATTTAAACAGTTGACTTCTATTGTGACCTAAATAATAGAAGTTAGTAATACAATAATGACTCAAGCTGTTGGAGACAGACCATTTACGGCTTTAAAAAGTGGAGAAAAACCCTAACAACCAACCTTTAGAAACAGTTAGAAGGCAACCAGTTAGGCCAATACTGGTATGATATGATTATCCTTTTTTTCTCATGTTAAAAGTCAAGTAACTGTAGTTGTTAGAAAAAGAAATAGGGGACCCAGCTTATTATCCACATAAACATAAAGGCATGGCTGACATACAGAATCTGTATAATGCAGGTGAAAGATTGCAATTGGCTAAAATTCATCTTTGAAAAATATCGTTTTGACAACTGCACTCATTAGCTTAACAAATTTACAAGAGCTGCCAAAACTAACACCAAGGTTTTATATTTTATATTTTGAGATAATTGATTATATTAAAATAAAAGTTACAACTGTAAAAGAATACAAAGTAGTGAATGGAGGGCTTCTTGTTCCAACCTTTAATGATAATTATTCTCACTTTCAGTGCTTGTGTAATCTTCTTTATCTTTCTGTGAAGTTAATAATATGAGCAAGTAGACAGTATCAGGAACTAAATAAGCCATCACTGTTGTAGGGGAGGATTTATTTATCAAATAGGCTGATCAACATTTTATAGTGAAATAGGTGATGTCAAACCCTCTCTGGGGATACAGTCACATGATTCAGCTTGTGGCGGGAATGTCAAGCTATTTAGTGTTGTGAAAAACAAATGTAATGAGAAACAAGTGCAAATTAAATGAAAGCTAGATGAGGGTTTGCTGAAAACTCAGGAAACAGCTTTATCTTAAGTGTGGGGGTGTGTCTGAGGCCAGAGTATACGCTTTCTCTCTGAATTAGGAAAAATGTACTGATCTATACTAATACCACTTATTGGAGAAGAAGAAGATCTTTCCTAAGTATTCTTTATTACTGGAGTGTTTGGGGAATAAAGATATTTAGAGACTTTTTTTTAATTAAAGGTCTTCAACTTGCTACTGTGGGAGAAACTATATATCCTGCATGTAATATTCATGAACAATTTGGGGAAGTCTCCTCCATCACATTAGCAGGAGTTGTTATGATAAACTAAAAGATTCCTGGTAGTAAAGCACATACAGTAGATGGATGAGATTAGTCCTTAGACACGTAAGACTGTAGATGGTGGGGCTATCTTTGCTGACACAGTCACATTAAGGTCTGAGACAACCAAAGTACAAATACAGAAAATACCATTTAGAACAATATGCCAAATAATTTAACAAATACATTGTGTCACAATTCAACCAGTCCTGGTAGTGCTACCATTGATGTGTATTTTACTCATACTAGCCAGAGTGTGGTTGAAAATCAGAAATTGTGGAAGCATTAAGTCCAATTTATTGACCGCAAACAAGAATTGTTTTGTGGAGAGCTGAGCAAATCAATTGTTTGTTGTGATTAAATTTGCCTCAACATTTATTTCCCCCACGACACTATTGGGAATAAGCGATGAAAATGATGGTTGTTTCTTTCTTCTTGATTTGTACAATTTCTGAGGTTCCTTAGCTCATTTTTGATTGCATCTTATGACAGGACACATGGTGAAAATCTCATTGTGATCAATATGGTTCAGATGTGAATAGATAAATGAGTGTCAGAAAAGCCCTAAACTGGTTTGAATCTGTATTAGACAGGACCAGAACTATGTATATACTGATCAATGCTGAGTATAATCCTTGTTATGTGAGTTCTATGATGCTTAACTTAAGCCTTCCACAAGTCTTTCTCTCAGTCAATTCTAAGAGAAACACATTCATCTCTGAAAAGCTCATAACTCTCTTACTCTATTGACACAACGATAGGAAAAATGCTTTACCATGCTTTTAAAATGTGAGATTTAGTTGCTTTCAACAGTGTGCATTAATTGACACATGGGGATTAAAAAAGTTAGTAATTTATGCTATTATCTGTCATGTAAATGGCAGCGTTCAAGCAAATCTGCGTTTGAAATGTTCTGTTTACGGCTTTAAACTACCTTATAATGCTGGGTGTGAATCAGGTTTTCTCCTGGGGATCAGAAAGATACCTTTAATTCTTTACCTCAATCTGAACTCCTTTTCTCTGTCATACACACATTCACAAAAATAAGATAATAAAATCTAAGATGGATTCAGTGACTTATGAAGGGACACTGTCACATGACATATGACCTGGTGTTTAAACCGACTAAATCTAAACCACACAGAAGAACGAATAATCCATGTGGTATTTTAGTTTTAACTTTTAAGGCACAAACTGGGAGCATGTTCAATTTGTCTTAACTTGTGAGCTAACTGGTTTGAAATGTCTTTACCCAAACAAATCCCACGCGTACATAAAAAGAGTGCTGCTGAGTGTGAAGTTCTTATTACTATTTATGGTGGAATTATCAGGTCTGGGTCTGGCCTGATGATGGAGAGAAAGACACAAGCATTGTATTTCAACATTTTTCCAAATGTCTGTAATTCACAGAGCTGACGATTGTTCATTTTGGCTTTATTGCTGTACAGCTGTAGTATCTGATTTGTTCTGGTCAAATATTTTCTTTTTTTTTAATTTGTTAATGGTACACTTTTTGTAAAGTGTGTGCACTGCTAACATTGCTGGGATGGACAACTGTGAATTTATTTTTAGCTTTTTATTCGAAAGTGTTTATCTTTACGTCATTTATCTGACATTTTTGACAAATTTTGACAAATATTGAATACACACCGGACAGTTGAATGGGTTAAATTGAACAATACCACTGGCAAAACCAGCAGAATCTGGATATCTGGACACCACTTCTAGCCTCCCCAAATATACAAACTCATACCACTTTGCTGTTACAGCATCTGAAAAGCTGTGGCTATAAATCTGGTAATTCTCTCACTGGTCACCTTCCAGGCACACGGTTCCATACGGCATGTCCAGCTACCAGAGCCCGGTGCGTCTGAAGCGCTCGGCTGAGACTGACCAAGGCCAGAGAGGAGAAAGCGCCCAGAGATGTGCATGTGCACTACGGACCGACTTTGGGTGCAACGGTTTCTGCATGGGCAGGTAAATCTCAGAAAGATAAAACTCATGTAGCAGACAGTATTTGCTACATTTTGCATTTGCCATCAGTGACCACACCTTTAATGGTAAAAAACTTTTTTCATGTTTCAAATAGAAAAGACACATCTCATTAAAAAAGGCAGAACTTTATGGGCTCATGAGTAACCTAACAAATCTACTTTGTTGAATTGCTAGTTGATACTTTTTTAAAATTTTTTTTACAAATGTAACTTATAGCTACAACATTATTACAGGGTTAATGATTTTGGTCATATTGGTGGTTTTTACCTTGGGTAAACAAGTAATTAAGAATTTATGTGAAATAAACATCGCAGCAGCAAATTAAGTCAAACTTTATATCATTAGAAATGTTTATACAATTTGGGAAATTTTAAATGATTTAGAAAAATTCTTATCAGCATTAAATCCAGCCCCAACGGATAAAAAAGTAACTCTGAGTGTTTTCACTTTCCCCAGCAGACAGCAGAAACCATGGGCAGGAACATCTAAAACCGTGGAGAGGAGACCACATTTACCCAGAGGGAGGGTCTTAAAATGAGGGGGGCATGCCAGTTATCCTGACCGGAAAAGGTTCCACGTATGTCTCCATTTCTGCAGATAGAAAAAGGTGTTTGTTCTGCCTTTAATGGAACGAGAAGCCACAAAGCTACTTTCACAAAAACT
>CAJRST010033334.1:21609270-21631974 GCA_907169785.1 Menidia menidia
AGTTTTTGTGAAAGTAGCTTTGTGGCTTCTCGTTCCATTAAAGGCAGTACAAACACCTTTCTATCTGCAGAAATGGAGACATATACGTGGAACCTTTTCCGGTCAGGATAACTGGTACCCCTCATTTTAAGACCCTCCCTCTTGGTAAATGTGGTCTCCTCTCCACGGTTTTAGATGTTCCTGCCCATGGTTTCTGCTGTCTGCTGGGGAAAGTGAAAACACTCAGAGTTAATTTTTTATCCGTTGGGACTGGATTAAATGCTGATAAGAATTTTTCTAAATAATTTTAAATTTCCCAAATTGTATAAACATTTCTAATGATATAAAGTTTTACATAAATTGCTGCTGCCATGTTTATTTCACATAAATTCTTAATTACATGTTTGCCCAAGGTAAAAACCACCAATATGACCAAAATCATTAACCCTGTAATAATGTTGAAGCTCTAAGTTACATTTGTAAAAAAAAAAAAAAGTATCAACTACAAATTCAACAAAGGAGATATGCAGGAAACTCATGAGCCCATAAAGTTATGCCTTTTTTAATAAGATGTGTCTTTTCTATTTGAAACATGAAAAAAGTTTTTTACCATTAAAGGTGTGGTCACTGATGGGCAAATGCAAAATGTAGCAAATACTGTCTGCTACATGAGTTTTATCTTTCTGAGATTTACCTGCCCATGCAGAAACCGTTGCACCCAAAGTCGGTCCGTAGTGCGCATGCACATCTCTGGGCGCTTTCTCCTCTCTGGCCTTGGTCAGTCTCAGCCGAGCGCTTCAGACGCACCGGACTCTGGTAGCTGGACATGCCGTATGGAACGGTGTGCCTGGAAGGTGACCAGTGAGAGAATTACCAGATTTATAGCCACATCTTTTCAGATGCTGTAACAGCAAAGTGGTATGAGTTTGTATATTTGGGGAGGCTAGAAGTGGTGTCCAGATATCCAGATTCTGCTGGTTTTGCCAGTGGTATTGTTAAATTTAACCCATTCAACTGTCCGGTGTGTATTCAATATTTGTCAAAATTCAGATAAATGACGTAAAAAAAACCCACTTTCGAATAAAAAGCTAAAAATAAATTCACAGTTGTGTGTTGTTTGATTGGAATCCCTGTTAGCAGTGCACACACTTCTCAGACGGACTGGTTTTTACAAAAAGTGTACCATTAACGAATAAAAAAAAGAAAATATTTGACCAGAACAAATCAGATACAGCTGTACGGCAATAAAGCCAAAATGAACAATCGTCAGCTCTATGAATTTGGAAAAATGTTGAAATACAATGCTTTTGTCTTTCTCTCCATCATCAGGGCAGACCCAGACCTGATAATTCCACCATAAATAGTAATAAGAACTTCACACTCAGCAGCACTCTTTTTATGTACGCGTGGGATTTGTTTGGGTAAAGACATTTCAAACGAGTTAGCTCACAAGTTAAGACAAATTGAACATGCTCCCAGTTTGTGCCTTAAAAGTTTAAACCAAAATACCACATGGATTATTCGTTTTCTGTGTGGCTTAGGTACAGTCGGTTTAAACACCAGGTCATATGTCATGTGACAGTGTCCCTTCATAAGTCACTGAATCCATCTTAGATTTTATTATCTTATTTTTGTGAATGTGTGTATGACAGAGAAAAGGAGTTCAGATTGAGGTAAAGAATTAAAGGTATCTTTCTGATCCCCAGGAGGAAACCTGATTCACACCCAGCATTATAAGGTAGTTTAAAGCCGTAAACAGAACATTTCAAACGCAGATTTGCTTGAACGCTGCCATTTACATGACAGATAAAAGCATAAATTACTAACTTTTTAAATCCCCATGTGTCAATTAATGCACACTGTTGAAAGCAACTAAATCTCACATTTCAAAAGCAGGGTAAAGCATTTTTCCTATCGTTGTGTCAATAGAGTAAGAGAGTTATGAGCTTTTCAGAGATGAATGTGTTTCTCTTAGAATTGACTGAGAGAAAGACTTGTGGAAGGCTTAAGTATAAAAAGCATAAACCATTGATCAGTATATAAATAGTTCTGGCCCTGTCTAATACAGATTCAAACGAGTTTAGGGCTTTTCTGACACTCATTTATCTATTCACATCTGCATCATATTGATCACAATGAGATTTTCATCATGTGTCCTGTCATAAGATGCAATCAAAAATGAGCTAAGGAACCTCAGAAATTGCACAAATCAAGAAGAAAGAAACAACCATCATTTTCATCGCTTATTCCCAATAGTGTCGTGGGGGAAATAAATGTTGAGGCAAATTTAATCACAACAAACAATTGATTTGCTCAGCTCTCCACAAAACAATTCTGGTTTGCGGTCAATAAATTGGACTTAATGCTTCCACAATTTCTGATTTTCAACCACACTCTGGCTAGTATGAATAAGATACAAACCAGTGGTAGCACTACCCGGACTGGTTGACTTGTGACACAATGTATTTTTATTAAATTATTTGGCATATTGTTCTAAATTGTAATTTCTGGATTTGTAATTTGGATCAACTTTAGAACACAGGTTGTCTCAGACCTTAATCTGACACGGTGTCAGCAAAGATAGCCCCACCATCTACAGTCTTACGTGTAGATGTGCTTTACAACCAGGAATCTTTTAGTTAATCATAACAACTCCTGCTAATGTGATGGAGGCGACTTCCCCAAATTCTTCATGAATATTACATGCAGGATATATAGTTTCTCCCACAGTAGCAAATTGAAGACCTTTAATAAAAAAAAGTCTCTAAATATCTTTATTCCCCAAACACTCCAGTAATAAAGAATAGTTAGAAAAGCTCATCTTCTTCTCCAATAAATAGTAATAGTATAGATCAGTACCTTTTTCCTAATTCAGAGAAAATGGGTACACTCTGGCCTCAGACACATCCCCACACTTAAGATAAAGCTGTTTCCTGAGTTTTCAGCAAACCCTCACCTAGCTTCCATTTAATTTGCACTTGTTTCTCATTGCATTTGTTTCTCACAACACTAAATAGCTTGACATTCCCGCCACAAGCTGAATCATGTGACTGTATCCCCAAAGACGGTTTGACATCAGTTCTTTCACTATAAAATGTCGATCGGCTGATTTTAAAAATAAATCCTCCCTTACAACAGTGATGGCTGATTTTGTTCCTGATACTGTCTCCTTGCTCATATTATTAACTTCACAGAAACATAAAGAAGATTACACAAGCACTGAAAGTGAGAATAATTATCATTAAAGGTAGGAACAAGAAGCCCTCCATTCACTACTTTGTATTCTTTTACAGTTGTAACTTTTAGTTTAATATAATCAATTATCTCAAAATAAAACAGAAAAAACTCTGGTGTTAGTTTTGGCAGCTCTTGTAAATTTGTTAAGCTAATGAGTGCAGTTGTCAAAACGATATTTTTCAAAGATGAATTTTAGCCAATTGCAATCTTTCACCTGCATTATACGGATTCTGTAAGTCAGCCATGCCTTTATGTTTATGTGGATAATAAGCTGGGTCCCCTATTTCTTTTTCTAACAACTACAGTTACTTGACTTTTAACATGAGAAAAAAAGGATAATCATATCATACCAGTATTGGCCTAACTGGTTGCCTTCTAACTGTTTCTAAAGGTTGGTTGTTAGGGTTTTTCTCCACTTTTTAAAGCCGTAAATGGTCTGTCTCCAACAGCTTAAGTCATTATTGTATTACTAACTTCTATTATTTAGGTCACAATAGAAGTCAACTGTTTAAATGCAATTGGAGGCTAAGGAAATCTAATTGTAAACATGATTACCATCATGTCCTTGCAGTGCCTACCTATAGTTCTATTGGTTTGATTAGCTATTTTTTATTTTGAGTGCTGTTTTCATAATGTACACTAATGCAATACATTAAAATATTATTCATGAAAATTGATGTCTTGAGGTTTTTATTGATGATCTAATTGTAATGAAGGGTGATTATGAAACACACCTCTGTTTATTGAATTCCTATTAAACGGTAAATGGATAACAACCAGAGATAAGGATTCAAGGACTGACAAGGATTGATTTGAACTTGATTGGAACTCAACATTTTATCTCTTAGTGAACGCTGCTACATAGGCAAAGACCCAGAGCTAAAATCTTGAAACATTACCACATCCCATCTAGAAGTTAAACAATCCGACAGGTTGCTAAAACCACTTAACTCTGATGTAAAACCGAGGTTGCAAGCTCCAAAAACACTGATAAGACTTTCTCAAACTGTCTATCAACAGCAGACAGTCTGTGTTTACTTTTCAGCTTATTTTTTCTTTCTTTTCTTGATAAGTTGTATAAATGGCTCATTTGAATATGGAGCTCCCTACAGTTCATCAAAACCTGCCCGGTGTCTCCTCAGAGTGATTCTCCCAGGTCTCGCTTATACAATACAAACGTTACAATTCCAAACAAAATAGAAAAATAGTGAATAATGGATTTTCATGTTGGCTACCATTTGGTGTGAAATAGAATTGGCTTAAAAGTAAAAAATAATTGAAGGATCTCAGGTTGAGAGAATAAATTGTCCCTAGTTTCCCTTGAGCTTCAGACCCAGTATTCCTGACTAGCATAAGCAGTCGTGTTATGAGAGATCAGTTTCAGACCCTGAACACCTCCACAGAGAAACACAACAGAACAGTTACACACTCTCTCCTCAGTTTTTTTACACTCGCAAATCCTGTATTGTTTTAATGAAATACTATAAGATAATTTCGTATGCAAACATTTGGTTTCATGGCCCGTGTTCGCTGAATTTCATAACACGGCTACCATAATACATTTAGATCCAAGAATATTGTCCATTTTCTTATCTTAAACAAAGTGTCTGTTGCTTCACATCCCTTCGTGGATCATATTATAATGTTTGAATCTAAAAGTGAGCTACACCTTGCTTAATCTTCCAGTAATATTTGGAAAGAGAACAGTATGCTAGCGGATGTTGAGACACTAAAAACTTCTCTGGGTTGAGAGAAGTACTTCAATTTATATCTAATACTGTTTAAACTACACAGAACTATAAATATGTCTTATTTATAGTTCTGTATAGAGCACAGCTGCTAGATCTATTAATCTCGTCATCATATTCTATCATCTATGGTGAGAAATATGGCAAACACTGTCAAAGAGACTGTCATTTTATCACCAAAAGGGAGTTTTGTTGAAATTAATTAAACATATTCGGCGAGTTGTGCCTATTTTAACCTAACTTTTTACACAAGTTATGATTTGATCCATGATTACACAAAACAAATTCTGATACTTTATCAGTTTCAAGATAAAACTTCTGAGGTCCCGTATAGCTGGAATGCAATCATGAAACAATTAATGGGAACTTGAATATGCCTTAAAATCTGTTTAACACAACATCTCTTTTGCATGAACTCTTGAATCTGCCATTATTCTTGTCAGTGACTCCAGTAAGTCAGTCATCTTATGTCAGATATTAGTATTCTATTATACTATTATACTATTATAGTATTGACCTCGAATAAGTGGGTATGAAAAGTAGATTGATGGAATTTTCCCAGATCCAGCTTTAAAGCACATTGCTGTATTCTCTTGCAACTTTTCTTAGTTGCAGAGATCTGATTTTACGCTCCTATATATTTTTTCCAGAACAAAACCAGCTTCCAACTACCTTAACCAAAAAGACAATGCAATTGGTTTATAATCAATTCTCACCATTTAAAAGCAAAGCTGACTTTTTATTGAATCTTTTTTTCGTAACAACCGCTGAAATGTGTCTAATATCGGTAACTAAAAAGCAAACAAGCACCTAGGGATATAGAAAACACAAGCAACAACACCTAAAATAATGTAGAGTAGGATATATAGTGCCGAAAAAGCGAATTGAAGTGTGAACGATGAAAATTTCAGAACTAAGGGGAGTAAAGTCAGAAGGTCAGATAACTGTTAACAGCTGCACATACTTTAGGAGCTATTCTTCAGGGACCCAAAACCACAGGTCATTTATTCCAATATGCTCAGGTTCTCGCAGGCTCTCATATGTGCTCTCAATTATTATCTGCAGCTGTCACGTCCAAAACCACAGTCAAATATTGTCTGTGGACAAAAGTCAATCATTTGTTTAGCCAAAATATTTTGGTAAGATGTTATTTTGCTCCTAGCAAATCTGAATATGCCATCAGGAATCTATATTTCGCCCTAAATAAAGCTGAACAAGAACAGGTAGATCGCATACATGGCTGCACTACAGTTAAAAGGACTAAAAGGACTAAAATCTGTTAACATGCAGGTCGCCTGGAAACAAAAAACGTACTCATTATCAATCTGAATACAAGCCGTTGTTCTCAACCTGTGTTGAAAATTGATAAAAAACACTTTATGCCAAAAAAGATACACTGATTCCTTTCATAGGTCACACACAAAACACAACACAGAAATGAGAGCTTAATCTGTGTCGTTTGTTTAGAAGATATCTTTTGCAGATTATTTGCTGTGCACGGTGACCCGGGCAGCCTGAATCTTCTGCTGTGCAGTGGGTGGCATCCCTCCTGTCCAGTACTTTATAATTAAAGAGCGTCCTGCAGAAAGATGACCACGTGTTGACCCTCCTCGCTACCGTTGTCACTCACGGCTCCGGACATTCTCACACGCATATTTCTAACGTGTTTATACATTCTCAGAGAGCCATATTAAACCCCCACCGCCTGAGGCTCAGCTAAAGATCGTGGACAAATCTGCGTATCAATCGGAGGGAAGGCCTTATTTTCTGTGGCATGCTGTGCCTCCCGTCTGAAAACGCTTCAAAAGTTTAATGCAGAATCCCGTATTGCGATTCTTTGAGGGTTCACACTTGCTGACAATGAAGCTTATGTTAAAAAGAAAAAAACAGGAATGGAAACAATGAGGCTTATTCAGCAGAACGTATTGTTTTGTTATGAACTAAGGAAAAGTGTTCTTGCTTTGTCAAATCCACCTAAGGGTGTTGGTGATTAAAACCAATGCTGCTATCTTTTAAAAAAAAATAGTTTAACTCATGTAAATCAGAAAACGTTCCCTATATATCTCAGATCCTACGGCTACTTTGTTAAAATGTCAGAATTGAGTTGGTTTAAAATACATGAGTGCTCAGGCTGTGGGCTTCCAAGAATCTTTCAAGTTTGTAAAGTGTCCTCCACAGTACATATATACTGAAAACACACACACCGAGATACATATAAATAAATTAATAATATATGCGTCCGTCTTTTTAATACAACACATACGTAATCCTATGTCCCCCCTCTGTTCATTGAACTCCAATGCCCGCATCAAATTCAATCCACTGACGTTAGCCTCCCAAGTGCTTACAATCTACTTAAGAACTCTGTTAAAGGGTAATGTCTCTACTCTGTCACTCCAGTCCTCAGAGGACTGTTGACTAGCAGTTCCTACACCAGGCTTAAGACTACCCAGACTCTTTTAACGTGCTGTTCCACGGCCGTGGAATGACCTACGCTACAAAAACAGAAGCTTCCCTGTCTGTCTTAAAAAAACTCTTGAAGACCCAGCAGAACTCTTACGGTGTACCTACCCACTCCCGCTACCGGCTTTCTCTTTCTGTATTTCCCTCTGTCTCTAACAGAGCCTGACAAGTGATTTCCTTCTTTGCACCTTCTTTGTAGCTTTGGTTTTAACTGTATCTGCATTTTAAGTCTCTTTGGATAAAAGTGTAACACATGAAACGCAGCAGAGAAACGTGATACCAAGAAGCATCAATCTAGGATGTCAATCTTACATTGTTTGAGACAGATAAATCGCAACGTATAGCCAGATAATGTTTCAACTGCCGTATTAAATCACTAGAAATACATAAATGATGTGACGTCTTCTGCTTTCAGAAATAGCCATAAAAATGAGACGAAAATTAGACGAACTGAGCACATCTGGAAAAGGTATCTTACTCTGGCGTGTTGATCCAGATGATGTCCAGGTGGCAGTAGTACACACATTCCTTGTCTTTGTAAGTGTAACACGTGCACCTCTTCCTGCGCCTCCTGGCTCTCAGAGGGTCACAGCCCGAGCAGGACTCGGTCTCCTCCTGAGAAGAGACGGCAGCAGAGCTGTCCCTGCTGCGGGGCAGGCCTCCACTGGGCAGGTCTGACCCCACCTCTCTTTTCTGACTCGATTCTTCATTAGATGAAGAACCTGCAGGATCAGAGTCGTTTACTCAAAAGGCATCATGCAGCATGAATGAGGTAGTCTTAAAACATTGCTATAATGACTTATGGGATTCATATTAACCTAGGACTTTACCCTTTAAGATGTGTGTGTGCCATATATTTATGGACAGAAATGCCAAACATCAACAAATATCTCTTGTGTAAAAAATATTTCTGAACCTAAACCTGTAGAGACTTTGTATCTGGATACACTTTTATACAAATACTGCATTATGTTAATCATTCAGCAGAATGAATGATTACAATAGATTGTTTTTGCAAATGGAATGGTTTATAAAAACCAAACTCTGTGAACTGTTACATTTACCATGTTGAAGTATAGTTCTACTACTAGAAAAACACTTTTATGATAACTAATATGAAGAAATATATTTCTACTTCAATTTCTACAACTTTGTTCTATTCGGAAAAAAATGTAATTATCAGAAACAATTAGTTAGAATTTTCGCTAAAGCCAAAAATGGGAAATTTAGAAAAAAATTGTTGTCAACAATGAGCAATATCAAAGGACATCCATTACTCACCATTGGCTAAAGATGCTCCCATCACAATGAGAACCAAAACTCCCACATCCACTAATGATGCCATTACGTATGAAAGATTAGAAACCAATTTTAGAAAAGAAAAAAGTAGGGAACAAATTCCAAAAGTTGAGAGGTCCAGAGAAGCAGATAGTTTGGGATTTGATCAAACATCCTCCAGGCCAGGCGACAGGATCCGTCTGCAGCCGCTCTGCTGCCACTCTGCGTTTGCTGCCCCAAACCAGACTCCGCTTTAATAAGAGCTCTTCATGTTGTCACAAGCCAGCGCTAACCTCAAACACACTTCCTCACGAGATTTTCAAAACAAATCTGTCCACCGCTGACTGCTCGGGGATGAGGTTTTCCCTCACAGATTCACTGTGTCTGAATTTTAGAATCAGCAGATGGAGACGATACACACATTTCATAATGAAAAGTTATGAAAAGTCATCTGTCTGCCTTTAATTTGATCTAACTTCAACATTGGACTACATTTTATTCTTAGATTGTTAAGATTTAAGAAATCTGAATCAAAGAATCGCAAGAAACATATTAACTTCACCCTTTGCTTTGAACTATGAATTACATTCAATTTATCCATGCATACATTTTATATACCCCTATTGCTCAGTAAATCTTTTTTTTAAATCAACAATGTGCATATTGTGTTTGGTGTTGCTTAGCTTAGCCTCACACATGAGTATTTCATATCAGAAAGTAAAGATAATGAAAACATTTACGGTTATTTCATCTGTAAATCTCTCTCATGGCAAAGGCAATTCAACAGTGCTTTTATTTTGATTGGCTGAGGGCTTTTCCAGTGTTGTTTCTTCTCCCAATAAACAGGTCAAAGGTCTTTAGTTGATTCCAGGTGTTGTTTGCACATGGAAGCTGCTGCTGACCTCCAACGTCTGGTCCAAGTGCTTCTCAAAGCATGTGAAACGGATACTGTTACTACATAAACTGAACAAACACTAAGGAACACTAAGAATAGCCAGTGTATCTGGTACATTAAGGAATAAAATAACTCCAGAAATATAGACTGCCTTTTGTAAGCTCATCCGAAAAACTCCTCCTGTAATTTGGAAAAGAATATTCAGAAATTTTAGATGATTATTGAAAATGTAAGTGTTCATTATTTTTTCTAATCATAACCTGAGCTTGTTTTTTGGAAATATCTGAAATGACAAAAATCATTTTACTGTTAAAATATTTGCAGAGCTAGGTGGATAATTGAATAACATAAATTAGACTCCAAGTGAAGAGCTGAGCCAAGGACTGCTTTAGTGGGTAGCCACTAGACTTTATACACATAAGTGCGCAAATAAAAGTATTTTAAAGGAAATAAATGAATGAATGAAACAAAATGGCTCTCCACAGGTTATGTCGTCAAGATCTGAACATGCCTGTTGATGAAAATATGTAGAAGCAGCAAAGCCCTGAGAATTAGAGTTGAGGAATACTACCCTTTTATTTAACAAAAGCCATTATTGTTGTGAAAGAACTGTAGAAGAAGGAGGAAACGCTAAGGGCAAAACTGAAAGGTTTTGTAGAATTATGCAACTCCTGTTAAGAGCTTGATTCTTTCTGTTATGGCTGTTTTTTTGTTTTTTTTATAAAGTCTTCAGTGTTGCTACAGTGTTGCTGTGATGTATGAAGTGTCTTCAGCATTCACTCGTTGCATTCTGCAGATATGGCGATTAACCATGATTGTGATATTACAATTACCCACTGCTCTTTGTACGGGCCATTCTGGGGTTGGTTTGTATTGCTCTCCATAAATTCAACTCCTCATGTCATAGCTAATGCACTACAGATCGATGGCATCAAACATTAAAACAGCTTTCTGTACACTTCTCGATTAAAACTATCCACGTACCTGACAAACAGCCTTAGATTATGTCAACATCTCTTTTTGGAGATTTAATACCACTTGAGAACTTATCAGGGTTCTTAACTGTGAAGTAGCTAGTCTCAATTTGCTTGAGTCATGCTATTTTTGCAAAAAAAACACATTACGATCCTGATTACTATTCCGTTTTATTGATTAAATTAAGATTAAATGTGCTTGGCAAGTGAAATGGCAGCCAAGGGGGCTCTTTATATGTTGTGTTACTTGTTTTAAACCATACACAAGATAACCATGCTTTTCCAATTTCTTGCTTGTGTTGGAGTTACTTTCACAACAAATGGCATATTTGCTGGTTCCATCATATTACCAAACCATGTGTCACTATAAAGTTTGTGTTTACAGTTATAGTCGTGCTTGTCCAGTATTTGACCGTGGCTCTTAGACATGTGGTTGACCGTATGTGTTTTCATGCTTGAAACCGTAGCATAGGCATCTTTCTTACTCATATTTAGTCTCTAAGGATAAAGCTCTCACATATCTCCCAGTTCTGCAAACTGTTGGGAGCTGCGAAGTTTGAAAATATAATCTAAAGGTGCACAAGACTAAGAATGAAATGACTGGAAGTGGTCAGCATATGTCCCCTTTTACTTTCCTTACCACGTTGCTTCATCAGCACCTCTTAAGGATTTTGATTCACCATAGATTTGAATTATTTAAGAGTACTCTTACTCCATAGTTTGCATCCAGTCTTCCATTCCCACAAAAATGAAATATCTTAAATTTTACTTTTGATTTCAAGATACTAACAGTTCTTAGTTACTTACAATAAATTCAGTGCCTGTCAGCAGATGAGCCAGAAAGTGTCTTGACCTGAAGCTATAGTTCAATCACCACTACCTGCCAACTCACTTTTTTGTTTCATTTCTGCTGAGTCAGATCCTGTCTGGTGTCGGTTCAGGATGTGATAGATATCTGAGCTATTTGGACTTTCTTAGTAAAATGACTTGATTAGTCACTGTGAGGAATACTCTGTCAACTTGTACTCTTGAGGTTTTGCCACCATGAAATGTTGCTGAGCTTGGAGAAAAAAGGCCTCTGAAAACATCGTGAATCTTCATGAATCACACCAATCCAAGTGTTCTAGGAGAACAGACTGCAGTGTATCAGCATATTGAAGAATGTAGGACTTTTTATACATAGCTCTGAGCAACTTAGGTGTCTCCATAACGCAGGGATTTTCAAACTGAGAATTTTAAACAACTAACTCAGTGAGAAAAATGAAAATGATTGCTGGTGAACATTGAATATATCCATTGAATATAAAGTTATGGAACATCATAAAAAAGGGCTCTATGCCAGGGATGTCCAAGTCATAATGTTGAATTTGTTTCACTTTCTCTAGAATTAAAGAGCTGAGTGATGCCAAAATATTTCGGAATTCAAATGAAAAGGCTCACCAAGCCATAATTTTGTTCCTGCTAACATTGGGAGGAACATATGGTTAACTCAGCACATAGGTTAACATTTCCCCTTAGAATAAACTGTATGAACCTGATGCGTCTTCAGCATCCTCATCCTTCTAATTTAATCTAAGCAAATTTCAAAAGCTATATAAGAACAGTTATTCAGTTGCTTATGATTACACAGACAAGAACATTATATCATTGTATTTCTTCATTCAGTTGTGCAGATAGGTTCCAAGGCAATTAAAGTGGGCAAACACATAACAGTTCATATCAGAGAATACAGCTCCGATACCAGTATTTAACAATGCCATGTGAATTATATAGATCCAGTCATGCAGAGAAAAGTACCCAAGGGTCCTCAGAACGCTCACAGTATACCAGGTCTTCTCTTTTTGATGTAGTGCCAAAGCTGAGAGAAAAAAACCTCCCGGGAAATTAAGCTTTGTTTGTGTACAAAGTACATGCAATATAGTTCAGTAACAGTGAAATCATCATTGTTCTTCACAATAGCCATCAGCAAATGTCCAGTGGTTCTCTCTTGGTGTGTTTTTTTAGGTTTACTAGTTCTTTGGTGTGTTGGAAAATGTATTATCATTGCTATCAATTCATTTTTCCATCTAGTATGTCACATTAATTATCCATCTGTTTTATTTTGCTAAGCTTTCACTATCTTGCCTTCTGTTCAATGGACTTCACTTCTTTTTGCTTTTCAGTTCATTAGTTTATGATTTTCACAACTAATCTTCATCTGTAAGTAAAACATGATATTAGATATCAGTCATTTTTATTAAAGTCTACTTCTAAATATTATCCATTTGCTAGCGTTTACATACGTTTTTTCCATACTGGTGTAAATATAACTCTCTTATTCACTGAGCTTTTTTGCTTACAGGTAAATTATTAGAGTAAATCTGTAATCCAATCAGTAGAAACAATAATGGAGTTCATCATTGTCTCACACACCCTTGTTTTACTTGCATTCACAATTTTGTTTGTTTTCAGTCCTCCTTATCTAGATTTTAGTTTTCTTCTTTTATTTTATTTTTAGTACAAAACTTCAATGTTTTACTGTTTAATGTGTGTGTTTTGCATGTGTATTTCTACCATCCTGATTATAAATAAGCATTGTTATTTCCCAGCTAGAGGCTTCCAGGTTTGAATCCTGGGCTGTGGTTCCGTTTTGTGTGGAATTTGGAGTTTGCACGCTCTGTCCATGAGAGAACATGACTCATGAGGGGAGAATTAATGGGTGGGTGTCATTAGATGCTGTGTGGGCTGGTGGTGGGAGGGCCACCTGTACAGGTGTGTACCCCACCTCTGGCTCAGTGACAGCTGCCATAAGCTTCAGGCCCCAGGGACCCTCCTTAGAATAAGCAGTGTAGAAAATGGATGGTTGAGGGATTATAAACATTAGTTGGACATGAATATATTGGTTTTGCTTTTATGCTTACTTAAACAATGTGCAACAAAGAACCCGCAATGAAAAGAAAACACAAGAACACAGAAACGGAACAATAAACCAGCTTTTATCTTCACCTCGTAAATTCATTTCAATCACACCTGTCTTGAAAAAAACAAATTCCTCGTGTGCAAAGAGTTGTACACTCAACACAAACTTCAGCTGTCAGGTGCAAAGATTTCACGACCAACCGTGGTTAGAGAAATGACTAACAAGTCAACTTTATTTACAGAAATGTTACAAATAACCCCGTTTCCTGTGATTGATGCCTTTTAATAGCTGCTGACTCATTAAAAGGCTAAGACTTGGAGGGAGGTCACCCCCCCTCCAGCCTTATCCTGACTGGCTGGCGTGTGTTTATCTAATGGCTTTTTGGCATGATATGTACATGATTCACACAAACAGATGCTGTCTGGGAGGATGGGAGTGCGTTTTAGAGACGGCTTTTCGTGTGGGAAGGCAGTCGCATACCACGGCAGATATGTGTGTGCGTGTAGGTGTGTGTTGTTTGTTTACATGGGGAAGTGCACACCATGTTTGTTCAGGGCAGAAATCCCACTCATTGTGAGAGAGATCGCGGGACACGTTTGAACTTTTAACACTTGCAAAGCTAAGCAAAAAGGTAGATGGTAAAATACAAGAGAGCTAATAAAGAAACCCTGCACAGTTAGGCTTTATTGTTAACATGAACACAAGATCTATTTTCCAGCCTCTGCAAACGGTTCCAAAAGGGGGATTAAAAATGGAAGTATTTTTTCTTATATATAATGATGATGTTCCTGTTGTTACATCATGTATTTGTTTCTGTGACCTAAGTTAAGTAACATTTTCCACCAGGAAATTTTAAAAAAAAAGCAACAAGAGCACATGAGGTGCTCCTGTTCCATTAAAGGTTTAGGGTTAGGGTTAGGGTGACCGTGGCCCCCTTTGGCCGGGACAGAGCACCCATCCCCAGGAAACATGGAGTCCGGGACCGAGGATCTGCTCTCCAATACCTCACCATCAATCATAAACGTAACGATACACCGGTGGAGGACGGGGAAATAGCTCAATCCCAACCAAACAGACCGGGCTGTTCTGTAGGCCAGGTTCCACAGCAGAACCGGGAAACTGCCCTATGTCTGAAACCAGTGTGTGAAATCCAACAGCATGATACACCACCTCAGTATTGGTATCTCTCTGTTAGAAAACTGTCACATCGATGAAGAAAAATAGCGTGTCATTGGTGTCCTTAATGGAATTTGTATTTTAAAATGTTTCAGAGTGATCACGGAGAGTGGAGGCTGGTTTATTGTGTATTTATGATCAAGTCCATACACGTGTCCTGCTGTCAAGAGAAGCCAAGAGAAAGTCTCTTGTTTTGCATAAAAGAACCCCAGATGACTAACCCCACAGCCGTGAATCATGTGCCAGTAATTGCGGGTTTTGTAAGTTGTTGTGATGTAAAAATAATCAGATTCTAGCCTTTCTTTAATGTAAACTTTTTTATACTTGCTTGACTTTGTCACATCATGCTATTGCCTATAAGGTTTACAATGTATGTAATTATGTAATAATCATGGAAATATAAATCAAAATACTTAATATTGAATATTTTCTTGTTAGCATTTAGGGTTAGTTTAATTTCCCTATCTTTGCTTGTGTGGTATGGCTTTGTCCACTAAATTAAGTCAATCATTGTAAGTATTTCTTCCTCGTCAACAAATTGCACCTGAAAGACGTACCGTACTATAAAAAAAGTGAAGAAAAATCTACAATCACTCCTTATTTCTAACAGGAAATCCAAAAATAATTAATTAAAACCTAAATTAAAAATATTACCGCTTTAGATTGTGTAAAGCATAACAGAGTTTGTGCCAATTAAATCTGCATAAGGGTCAGTAAGTGTCTGCATTTCTTCTTCAAACTTCTCAGAAAAACCTTCTTATTGTTCCTTTAAGGCGTCTTCAAGAATAGTTTTCCAGGCTCCCATATAGATATTCCAAAGTTCTTCTTTTCTGCCTGCCTTTTTTCAGTGCTATGTGAATTTGATCCAAAACTGCCTGAACATTGTCGAGTTCAGGGCTCTGGAGAGGCGTCAGAGCTGGAAAGGATTAATGTCTAAGTTCCATTTTCAGTCCGGATTTTGTGTAATTTGGCAAAGCTTTTTCTCACTGCTTCCCTTTCTGAGGAATGGTGTTTTGACAGTCACCTTTCCATAGAGACCCCTTTAATACAGCTCCAGAGAACAATAAATGTCTCAGGACTTCCTCAGATTTTTTCCCCCATTTCCTAGTGACATCACCTTCAGAAAGTGATTATATCCAATAACTACAATTTCAGGCTTTTGATTTAGTTTGCTGTCCAATTATTCCGTTTCCTACATTATTGAAGAATACTGTACACCAAGATGAGAAAAGTTCAGGTTTTCCACTACCAGCTCTTTGGGAATCCCCATTTTTATTCAAAATATTATTTGCATTTTTCACAGCTTATCTAAAGTAAATAAATTGTCCAATTATTATCAGTCAGCAAAAGAGTCAAAGAGTATTTAAAGTTGGTCATTTTCTAAACCTCATTTATGTCTAAACATATACATTTTTCAGCCTTGGATGTCTTTTTTTGGACTTGAATGATTTATAGGTCAATGTATAGTAGCATAAATATATAAATCCCTGAAACTTAATCGGCGCTGAGCTGAAAATGAAGGGGAAACGAACTTTGGAAGACTTTCAGACAGCCTGGAAAGCCATTGTTCAGGACAGCTTTAAAAAAGCGGCCTGGCTCTTTGGAGCTGTGTGATGCTCCTACAGCTCTATGATGAGCTTCCCCTCATCATCGCTGCTGCTGGTGTCCTCTGTGTAGCAGCTCAGCACCGGCCGCACCCCCCCCGCCACACACTCGGCCGGCTGGTAGCCTGAAAGCGAGCCGGCCATTAGGATGGACTGGTATTTGCTGGTGAGGTCAGCTCTCCCACACTCACTACTCTGACAGTGCTCATTTGGTTTCATTTCTAAGGAGTCTTGCTTCTCTTTAGCTTCTAGATATGTAAATGACTTCAGTGGAGAACCAGTATTCTGATTGTTCTTTGACGGTAATCTAGTTGTTCTGCAGAAGTGAGGATCAGAGCTTTGGTGCGTGGAGGATAGGGTTATAAAATCGGGTGAGAGACGTGGGTTTCTGTGGATCCCTGAAGTTAGCGTATAACTGGAGCCCATGGGTGTGTTCATGTTTTCTGGCTGAGTCGAGAGATTGGCGCTGAGTATCTTTTCCGGTTCGTGTGAGACTGAGTAAGTTTGCTGGAGGCAGGGCTCACTTCTTGAGAAAATGTGTTCTGTTTGGGATAAATGGGAATGCGCTATAACGTGCTGACTCAAACTGGATTCATGCAAAACCCGCGTGTGTTGGTCAGAGATGATGCTGCTTCTCCAGTTCTGCTGCGAGTTTAGCAAGTGGTTCATTTCTTGAAGTGGTGAATTGGGGTGGCCGGCACGGACGCTGCTAGAAGGCAAATTGAGGATATTTGATGAAATTGGAGTTTGTTTAGAAGGTGGCGAAGGACACTCACACAATCCTGAGTGTGCTTGGGAACAATAGTGAAGAGGCTGTTCAGACAGACTGGAGTACCTAAAGGAATCCGTCTGGGCATTTGTGTCTTCTCCCTATTAGCAAAAGAAGAATATGAAGAGAAATATTACCATCACATTTGAAAATGATGATCATCATGATTCCTTCACTGAACCTTCTCTTTAAGTATGGCCTTTTTTTTTAACCAGGTCAGACCCATTGAGACACAATGATCTATTTTCCAATGGAAACTTGGCCAAGACAATAGCTTAATACCTTAGGTTTAAAGAGTTCAAAATAAAACATATACATAACATAAGATACTAATTAAACACACATGCACACAATCAGGTCAAAGCATTAAAGTTAATTAGCTTAGCTTTAGCTTTCTGCATTGCTATAACACCACTGAACTGTACTAAATGAAGTCTCATAGATCAGAGATCACAGTATTCAGATTAATCAATAGCCAAGATATTTATGGAAGAAATGGACGCTATGTGCTTTGAACCAAAGACTAAAATGAATATCCAAGATGTTAACCAGTTTGATATGTACATTTAAAACTGAAAAAAGTTGTTTGTAAGTATTTTTGTGCATAATTGTTTGACTCTTTTATCTATAAGTGGCTCTGTGATGGATTACCAACCTGTTCAGGGTATAACCATCTTACCGCCCAATGGCAGCTTGGATAGGCCCCAGCCCCCCCTCAATCCTGAGTTAGATCAAGCCGGTAAAAAAAAAAAAAGATCGGATTCATTTTTGTATCATTTATCAACTGAGTTTGGTTTGGAGATGGTTTTTTGTGTCTCTCCAGGAAACCTGCAGGATTCATATCTTCAATGGACCAAAAGATACATCCAGCATTAAAGTAAAACTACCTGATACCTTTAACTTAGTTTAACTTAGAACAAGGGTTGACCAACATCAAACCGGAAAAAAGATTTAGGTGTTTCTACACATTGTTTTCATTTTCAGGTGAGCCTAAGAGTTTTGAACGCCTTTAAGCTGATAGCCTGCACCAAACCACATCAAAAACACAGTAAGACTGCAAAAAATCAGAAAATGAAAGAATTTCAACTCAACCACTGTCAGATGATAAATGAATTAGGGTTTCCTGGCTGGCAGCCATGTGTGTTATTCCAAGTCCCCCGTTCCTGCCTCTACCAAAACCAATAAAAATATATGTTTTTTTGTTTTATATAACCTTGTAAAACTATGTTGTACTGCAAAAATGTGTCATGGTAACTCTTTGTTTTCTTTAAAATATTAAAGTTGGCTCATTTGGGCCTCTAAAAGGAACAAGTGCCAAACAATTAAGAATTGAATAATCCCCATGACATACACCTCCATAGTTCTTTTATCTCTTAGACACCAGCAAGGAGGAAATGCATTACACTCTTATGAATTATTTTAAAAAAACATATTATTTAACAGCCGAGCTTGGTGATATTATTGGACACTACAACAAGTTTAAACAATGAGTTCTGAGGATTGATTATTTACTATCAACAACCCCTTATCAATCTTTTTATTAACAATGGGTGAAAATGTGACCTCTGTTGTGTGTTTTTACTCATTTACATGGGGATATTGTCCCATTGAAAAATGAAAGGTCTTGATTTTCTCCAAAGGAGCAAAAGTAGATAACCGTATAACACCCAAAACTCTGACAAATATAAGAGAAAAACCGACCCAACATGGACCGATAAAGTGTTGGGCCAAAACATACAGCCAGACCAGCTTCAGTTTACATTCACAATACATTTATCTCTGTGGAGGGCAAAGAACACTGGCCTGGATTGTATTTTTGACATGCCTTGAGATGACATTTGTTGTGATGTGAAACTGGAGAAATAAACGGAATTCAACTGGACAGACACGTTGAATACATATTTGAATAAAAATTATCTTTCCCCACTACATTAGTACACATATTGGTTCGCATGTTGTAAACAATATGTGAACACTTTTTGGAAACTCTATGATTTAACGTCTCACCTCCAGCTTGGTCACCGTGTATCTGCAGAGAGGCTCGGTTCCTTTACTGGACTTTATTCTGTTGACCTCCTCGGTCAACCCCCAGCCTCTGGGCTCGTCCAGGGTCTGGTAGTGTGTCCCTGCCTCCTCTTGGCTCGGTTCTGGTCTCCGGTCTGTGTTCTCTGGCTGAGCAGCCCCTGCATGTTCCAGTGTGTGCAAATCCTTATGGGCTCCGCACTCTGCCAGGGAGACTCCCTCTAGAAGCCCTGGGGTAACGAAAACAAATGAAAAGCAGTTGTTTTCTTTGAACTTCTGAATCCACAATATTTGTCAGTCTTGCCGGTTTTCAAGCGTTTTATGAAAATAGAAACTTTTCAAAGCAACGTAAATTGGGTGAAAACCATGTTCACTTGAAGAATTGTTTATGCGGATTTAAACTACATAAAACATGCCTCCTATTTTTCTAAGTCAATTCTTAGAATTCCTTTGTCAACACAGACTCCTGTAAGATTGTGTTTATTAAAATAGAAATATGCATAAATGTATGTATTTTCAAGAACAATAGCAATGGGTTTTATATGAACACAATACCCTTGAAGTAATTATGATCTTCCATGGGAAGGAATCTGTAAATGTAAACAAACAATACCAGTTGTAGTGTTCAGATAAAAAACTCGATATAAAAATCTGTGCAGAGCCTTGAATGTAAGGGCTAGCAAATCCAGCTTCTCATGAACAGATCATATTTGAAAAAAAATTAAATCTAATTACTCTTCAAATTAAAACGGTAGATTTTTAAGGATTTAACTGGTGACTGTTACCATATGACCATATGACCACAGCAGTTTTATTTCTGAAACCTTAGAGGCAGATCAATTGTCACAGGGATCAAAACTAAAGTGGACAATGAAAGCAACACAATATCTGATGGTGCAACCGGTTATTTTCTTTGATTAAGGCATGATTATCACCTAAACTGATATTTTATTGCTTTTAATTAGTTTCGTTCAAGACTGACCAAGCATCTTTTTTTGTTCGCTTCTTTTTCTGACTATGCAGAATGACCATTAAGAGCTTCTCTGCAAACCTGAATTTACTGCCATCTTGTGTTATAATGGGGGCATTGCTTTAAATTGGGTATGTCAAAAAAGTCCCTAAATGTGACCAGAGCAATCTGCATCATTGCTCATTATAGTTTTTTATATACTCTTCAAATAAAAAACAAGACAGGACTTTATCAATTGCGTTATTAGGGGGGGTCGGACTTTTAAAATCTCTTTATCCAAACCTAATGTGTTTATTATGTAAGCGTTCACCAGTTTCAGGAATGGATGGCTTTTGTGAGCAACATGTTAACATCAGAATTTCTAACCAGTTTAATGTTTAATTAAAAACTCCATCTAGTCTCATTCATTCATTCATTCATTCATTGTCTAATCTGTGTAGAGACACAGAGGCAACAGATGCAGACGTATGATTGTTTTCCTTAATATGCTTTGTCATTAGCATATTGCATGGACTTTTGTAACTGCAGATGGTCTGAGCTGCTGTCTGCTCCTGATGTCAGCTATTTTTGATATTTTTCCTGATTGCAGAAATGATAAATGTTTTTATTTACTGTGGGTTTCAGAGGTCTCAGAACATGTTTTGGACACTGGTCATTTAGAAAAGACAACACAGGAGTTACTGTCAAGTCATATAGTTTACCAAAATCATTTTTACACAGTATCTTTTGTCAGATTCGACCTTTATGTTGAAATTAACTTGAGTTTCTCTACTGGATATAGTACTGTACTGTACTACTGTACTGTATAAAGTGTTTACTCAATATGTCTGTATGACCAAACAAAATAATGCAGTTTCGACTTGATTAAAAGACATTCAGTAATACCTCTGTCTGGGTGCTGATTGGTTGAGCACACAGTTCGGCCGTCCTTTGGTCTTTCCAACTGTACATCAGAAGCTGGAGAGGTGGACTGGTTCTTATGGGTTTCTGGAGTCCCTGAGTTCACCACATCCTGTGATTTGCATGTAGTGGTTTCCAAAGAAGGGGACACTTTGTCTAAACGCCCCAATCTGTTGCACTTTATCCCTGGATGAATGGATGGATTCTGACTCTCACTCAATGTGCGTTCCTCCGGATGACTGCAGTGAGTGGATGCTTGTGGGTTCAGCTTTTTTGAGGCTTTGTACTTATTAATAGAAAATGAAGAGAGTGATTCATCAGCGCATGCGGCACCGGTTCCCTGACTGAGGATTTCAACACTTTGCAACCTTCTGCTTTTCGATGTTCCAGCATTACACGAGGCTGCTCGAGTCCGTGTTTGAAGGCTGGGTTGGCTTTCTTTAGCGAGTTGTTCCCTTTTCAGGCCGTCCTGATTTACTTTTTTGCTTGAAAGAGAGCTCACACTAAGCTTGTGTTGGCCGTAAAGATTTTGTGAGACCTTTCCATCTTGGCTGACTCTCTTGTCTGGAAAAAACTGCCCGTCAGCAGAGCAGCTCCAAGAGAAGGCTTGTTCAACCTCTGAAGTTTGGCTCTCCTCTGAGTTTACACTTCTGAGCGAAGCCTCAGTTGACATAACATCGCCTGCAGCGCCCCGAGTTTGTGTGACCCTGTTAACATGGCCGTCTGTGTGTGGGTGTGAGGATGAGCCTGGAGGAGGGTTTGATTCATCTGAAGCTGCAGCTGGAGTGGCGTTTCTGTCCGGAGCCGGGTGGGGACCTGGCTGACTTTGCACAAACTGTCCAGAGAGTGAAGGTGTAATTCTCTCTGTACTGAGTTCTGGCGAAGGCTTTCCCTCATCCGTCTTGTTCTGATTTCCTGGTCGTTCATCGTTCCCTCCTTGCTTGCTATTTTCCCGCGTGACAAAGCTGTGAGATTGTTTTTGGACAACTTTTGAAGACATTCCTTCAATCTCACATTTTTGAGCCGGGCCAGTGTTTAATGGACGCTCGATTTGGGGCGCGATGAGGGCCAGCTGCTCGTCAGATATGATTTGAAGGCAGATCTGCAGGTCTGCTGTGTGCACGTGAAATACCTTCGGAGCTGGCTGGCCGTAAGGGGTAACGGGACAAGGCACGACTGGGGGGTTTGAGCCAACCGGTGCTCCGTTTCCGGGGTTTGTCCAGCCTGAGGCCGGTGAGGGTTGTGCGTGAGATAGAGGAGGGATAAGGCTGAGGTACGATGGAGATGGTGTGACAGATGTCTGATTGTTGGCCGTGGTTGAAGATTCACTTGCAGCTGCACATGCATTGGGTCTGGGTATCTGCGAAGGTATGGCGTTTTCTGAAGTCTTTAAAGGACGTATCAACGTGCTGCACAATCCTGTCTGATAATCTTGAAGGCAGCTTGTGGTTTTTGTGGGTGCTGCAAACTGCCTGTGCACCAGACCTTGATTAGAAGCTAAACCTTGACTAAGTTTTGATGTTCCACTCTGATAAAGAGTCGGGACCGTGCAAGACAAGACAAACTGGCCTTGTGTGGATGTGACAGCACTCATCTTGTTTTTGGCACAAGTTTCCATTAGTGAAAAAGAGATAGCATTTCCAAAATTCTTTGTGGGCAAAGTTTGGTCAGTGGGAGTAGATAAGAGAGAAGTGGGGGGAGTGCAGGCATCGTATCCTTTCGGTTTATCCTCAACTCGCTGTAAGTCCGGTTCAGGGGCATTGGGTAACTTCAGCTGGTATTTGGGCAGG